>CAUYRT010060894.1:0-10385 GCA_963574885.1 Lepilemur ruficaudatus
CAATTAATTTCTTTCTATTTATAGTAGAGACAGGGTCTTGCTCTTGCTCAGGCTGGTCTTGAACTCCTGACCTTGAGCTATCCACCCGCCTCGGCCTCCCAGAGTGCTAGGATTACAGGCGTGAGCCACCGCGCCCGGCCCAAACATTTCATATTTAATGACCTTATATAAAAAGGAAGAAACTTTAGACACAATAGCAGGAGGAGACTTACAAACAGATATGTTTAGCAAATTTCTAGATGCTGGAAGCAGGCAGGAACATCCTGACTAATGGAATAGAGTAGAATGTACTACGAAGGAACTACATAGAAGACAGGAGCCCGTGTACCTGTCAGAATTCCAAAGAGGCTCTCAGACCAGGCCAGACCAAGGGCAAGCAGTGTCCCTCAAACTCTCATTTGCACACAAATCACCCGAGGGGACTTGTTGACTGCCAATCCTGATGCAGAAGCTTTGGAGCAGGGTACCTCCAACAAGCTCCCAGGTGAGGCTGATGCTACTGGGACTGGTCAGCAGAGCATACCTGGAATGACAAGGTGCCACTTCCTTCCTCAGGCAAGACATCAAAGGGTCTTTTCTAAATCAATGAACCTTCCCTTCCTCCCCATCAAGGCTCCTGATGTAGCTGGTGGCAGCCCAGGGGACGCCCACCTTTTTCTGGCCTCTGAGGGTTCCTATGGTGGGAATGACCCCTGTATTTTTTCCCCTAAAGCAGAGTCTGCCTACCAACCTGCCTTGTCTCCCCACAGATCTCCTCTTCCAAACTGCACTCTGCAGGAAACAGGTGATCCCACCACAGCAGAGCAGGGACAGCATGCCAGCTACCCAGGCTTCCTCTCCCCAACCCCAACAGCTCTCCAGGGCTAGGGAAAGAGAACCAGCATTATGGAAGAGACCAATTCTGTCCCTAGAGGAAACAGATAATATCCTCAGAGAAATCCTAGAAGATAATAAAGCCATAAAATCAAAACAGAAACATCCATAAACAAGAAAGAAACAGACAATAAAAGAGCTCAGAGATTAAAAATGGGTTACAAATACCAAACAACACATGCACAGTTTTTCAGTGTGGCGCTGTTTCCAGTAAGAAAAAAAAAAGGACCCTAACATCCATTCATAGGGAACTGTTCAACTAAAGCATATTTTATCTATATAATGGAGACGGTGCAATGGGAACAAAAAAAAAAAAAAATGAGGAAGGAAGAGTTCCACACCGGCATAAAAAAGGAGGATCTCTATGCTGACAGTGGCAGGGGTGGAGGTGGGGGGTTTGTAATCTCTAGGATAGATTAAGTTAAAGCAAAAACAAAAACAAGATGTGGTACAGTATATGCAGCACACTAACTTTCTGTGTAAGAAAGATGGGGAAATAATACATATATTAGCTTATTTTTACAAAAGGAAACATTAGAAGGATGAGCAAGTCACTAATAAAAATGATCATTTATAAGGAATGAAGGGAAATAGGACCAAAGGGATAGAGATGGAAATGCAACTTGTCCAAGTAAATCTTTTTTTCTTTCTTTTTAAAATAGAGATTTTGGGGGGGGGGGAGGGCAGTCTCGCTATGTTGCCCACGCTGGTCTCAAACTCCAGGGCTCAAGTGATCCTCCTGCCTCCTCAGTAGTATGGCATTGTTTACAATGAGAAAATATTCTGACTATAGGTGTGTGCTACCACATCTAGCTAAACCTTTTATTTTTTTCCCTTCCGAAAATTTTATTGGGGGAAAACTACAAAGCATTCACAGTATAATGTTTACAGTCACAATTTGTAGTGAGCTGATTTCCCAAAATATATTACCACTCAAGTTGACTTATCTTGTTATATTCAAAAACCTACTCTGTCAAAGTAGTCCATAGAGTACATACATAGTACTCCAACTGTATCTATGTACAACCAACACTTCATTTTAAGTGTACAATTAAATGATTTTCAGTGACTTTACCGAGGTATACAGTTAATCACATGAATCAGTTTTTGAAGAATTCCTTTCCCTAAGATGGTTTTTATTTCCAGTAGTTGGCAGTGAGTGACGCTAGTAGTCGCCCCTACCCGCGTCTGTTAACCATGGTGCAGACAGCTCTTGGGTAGACCCAAGAATTGCAAAGACACTGCTTTTGCCAGACACCACTAGCAAGACAACGCCGAGTTTGACAACAGTATTTGCTGGCATTGCCTAGAGATCATAATTTCAGTTTCATTAAAGTGCTTATTTCTCTTTAATGCAGCATCTTTCAGGCCTGGGCATATTTTATTTTTTTAGGCCTATGATATCTTAGATAATTGCTGTCAAACAAGGACCGCCTCACATCAGAAGTAGGTGTAAGAATCTATCTTTCAGGCCCAGACTATGACAGGGCTTTGGCTTAGGTCATTAGCAGGGAGCATTGGAAAGAGACCATTTTTTAGCATTTTACATATGGGCAAATTGTATTTTAAAATGTTTTAATAAAAGTTTGACATATGGAAAAAAATGGAAAGCCAATAAAAATGAGGAAACTCTAGCCTTATACTTGATCTTGACTTTTTTTGATCCAGGAGCTCCCGTGGTTCCCGGTCCGTGTATCTCACCATCCCTGGCTGCAAAGGCGGGCGGGTGTCGCACCGTCCAGCTCTGCCGGGACTGTCCATACAGACTGCAGTGTGAACTGCGCCCCCTGGCGTGCAGCCAAGTGCAGGCACCGCCGTCATATACCACCTTTCCTCATCTTGACTTTGTCTCCCGTTTCTTTCTAGCGTCGCACTTGACCTCTGAACTCTATGGCAGAATTCCGTCTTTCCAGTTTTGACTTTTGGCATTCCCTGGATAGAACACGGTTCGCACCGACGCTTTGGCAAATAACTGGCCCTAACCCAACCCAGCCTTGAGACCTCATCTGGCACATTTGCCTGGAAAGCATCTCAGCTGTCCTCTCCCCTGCCTCCCTCCCATGCTTGCAGAGAGATGGGGCAGCTCCCTGCTACGTCCAACTATCCAGCCTTCAGAAAACCAGCTCATCATATTCTTTGATAGCTGGTACTTATCTTTTATTTCAAATCCTTTCCCCCCCCAAACCATGGGCTGCAAGTTTTTTTCTGTGTGCTGCCTTTGTGGAGTCTTTGACAGTTTTATCACAGACCACCCTAAGCCTGAGCCACTTTGATGGATGGAGTCTTCAGAAATGGACACTCATTAAACAAACAGATCTGCTAAGCTAATAAACTTTGTTAAGGGCTAAGCAAATTTCCTCTTACGTAATCTTCCCTGTGGTGGCCGGGCTGTGTGGGGCGGGGGAGGAAAGCAGCTGCTTTCTCAAGAGGCTTTGTGTCCCGGTCCCCGCTGCAATTTACAGAGGGTGACCGCAGCCATGTACTTTCCCACGCCCCGCCCCTGACACGGGTTTACCAGTGAGTGTGAGAATCCCTGAAGTCACAGAACCAAGAGCTCAGGCAACGGATTGCTTCTGTGTCCTCTGTCACCACGAGAGCCTGTTTCTGACTTTGCATCCTAATTCTTCACTGAGGATGCCCTGTCGTTTCTCAGTTAAACTTCTTACTTCCTCTCACCCTAGGATCCAGGATTCCCTTAACCCACAGCCAGAAAGCTTCAACAGAAGCATCCTTTACCTCTCAACATATGAAATACATGCAAGATGTAAGCATAGGAGCACGTGTAACGCCAACATGCCAGAACACAAGCGCCCCTGTGCAGAAATGCCCCGCCGTGGGGCACAGCAGATTTTTTTCTCACTCACCATGCTTTCTGTTTCCTGATTTCTCCTTAGGAACTATTTTCTCTAATTTTTTTTCCAGGAAATTATCTTTATTTTAACTGCTTGAATATTAGCTTTTCACTTTGAGTTGAGCCTTAAATAAGCATTCAAAAATACTTTAAAAAAAATTCACAAAGCAGTCCAAGCTCACTCTCCTGGTATTGCCGCAAGACAGAATTTCTGGGAGGGATGGTGTGAGATAATAAGAAATATATATTTGATTTCTGCCCTGGCCTGTCCTGGCACGAGAGTGTCTAAACTCTTGAGTCCCCTGAGTGATGAGAGTGAGAAGAGCATCATTTGTCATTCATAACAAGGCCCTCCCAACCAAACCTGAGTTTATGCTAATGAGGTCACTCTTGCAGGATAGGGGCTGGTTACCGGAGGAACCAACCATGTGATTAGAGGGTTGGTACTTTCAGCTGTACCCCCAACTACCAATGGCCGATGATTCAATCCGTCATGCCTAACTAATGAAACCTCCATAAAACCCCCTAAACAGTGGGGTTCGGAGAGCTTCTGGGTTGGTGAACACATAGAAGTGTTCCATAGGTGGTGTACCTGGAGAGGACATGGAAGCTTCTAGCCCTTTCCCTATACCCTGCCCTATACATCTCTTCCATGTGGCCATTCCTGAGTTGTATCCTTTATAATTAGCTGGTAAATAAACTGTTTTCCCTAGCCCTGTGAGCCAGCCTAGTAAATTATCAAATCTGAGGAGGGGGTCATGGGAACTATTTATAGCTAGTTGTTCAAAAGTACAGAGGTCTGTTGGCATCTGAAATGGGGGCGAGGGGCAGGCTTTCTTGAGGGACTGAGCCCTTAACCTGTGGGGTCCGACCTACCTCTGGGTAGTGTCAGAATTGAACTGAATTACTGGACACCCAGGTGGTGTCTGGAGAGTTGGGAATGCCCGCTTTGGCTTTGCTTTAAATTGGTGGTACTCAAAGTGTGGTCCTCAACCAGCAACATCAGCATCCTCAGGAATTTGTTAGAAATGCAAATTCTCTGGTCCCACCCCAGACCAACTGGACTAGAAACTCTCTGGGGAGTGGCCAAGAAATCTGTGTTTTAACAAGCTCTCCAGATGATTTTGATAGAGAACCACCGCTTTAAATATAGAAGACACTTCCCCAATTTCCTTATTTATGGAAGGCAAAGATATTCCCCTAAATATCTCTCCTGACTGTTGAAGGTCTTGGATAGAATCCTTTTAGCTATTGAAAAAAAAAATTGTGTACGATCAGAAATGCAGGTGGATTTAGAAAACAGTTCTAACCTGACTTTTGTTGCATCTGAGAAATTGGCAAAAATGGAGAAAACCAAGCAAATTTATATCAATGCTTAACGCTTAGCCTTCACTTTGGATAGACTCAATTTCTCTTCCTTCCTGATTCTGTCCCTTCCCTCATGCTCGGTCTTGTCACCTAAATTACCCACTTCACTGTCCAATTCATTGATTCCTCATCAAGGCCCAGCTGAGGTCCTTCCTCTCGAAGTCTTTCAGGTGCACTGTTCTTGCTCCCTTTACCCTCTACCTGGCTGGATTATTGCGTTTTCTCAATTAATTTAACATTGGAATGCATTGATTTTATCTTTTCTGCCTGTCTGCTAGACATAAAAGATTGCAAATATCCGGAGGGAAAGGTAAGGCAACGTTAGGTGGTTGTCCATGGCCCACAGCACCTAGCACGATGCTGACACAGAGTAGATAGGCGACAAGTGTTTGTTAAGTTGAACTGAATCACACAGCTGATTCTCATCGATGTTGTTGGTCTCTGGCAGCGCTAACAGATGTGCTTATCTTTCATTCAGTTATCGTGAAAGGAGTCTCCATTCCTTGCCCTGGAGGAATTACATTGTAGAAAAAGGAAAGCAAATATATATAAATAAATACCAAAAATCAAACAGAGATACAAACCACATGGTACAGGATCACAGCAATGGGAGCACGACAACATTATCCAAGAAAGCTCCATCTTCGGCATCCAGAGCAGAGTGAGCGTTCAGTAAACATTTCTGATGGACTACGTGATACCCCGATTTTGTACTTTTTTGCAGTAAAGAATAGGACTTGATCCGTACTCAAGAAATGTTCATAGAATGAATGAATCGACTGTCCAGTTCTAGGACCATTCCAGCATCCCAGTCTCATAGACAAGGAATATACCAATATATGTGGCGAGCACTCTTGTCGCGAAAATCTGTGAACTCAGTTGATTCTAGTTGGTGGCGACTACATCCCACACCCCTTAGAGTGTAAATAATCTATTCTGCGGGGTGGGATATGCTTGAAAAGTAGTTGGGGAGTGGAATTAGGGGTCTCAATAGGGGAAAGGAATTCCTCAAAAACTGTACAGGTGATTAACTGTACACCTCGGTAAATTCACTGAAAATCATTTAATCATTTTAATCACTTAAAATGGAGTGTTGGTTGTACGTAGATACAGTTGGAGCACTATGTATGTACTCTCTGGACTACTTTGACAGAGTAGGTATTTGAATGTAACAAGATAAGTCAACTTGAGTGGTAATGTATTTTGGGAAATCAGCTCACTACAAATTGTGACTGTAAACATTGTACTGTAAATGTTTTGTAGTTTTCCCCCAATAAAATTTTTGGAAGAAAAAAATAATCTATTCTGCATCATCTCATGGTGCTCAGGCGTCTGCTCAGCAAGCTCTGCATCCCTGGGGAGCGGAACAATTTGGTTTCAATGCTGGAGCTCCTGCATTTGATCTAGCAGAACTCAGTAGGTGGAGCGCCTGGTGCTTCTGCTGATGTGACTCATGAGTCCACCAACTCAGCTGCCCTCCTTTGAGCTCTGGGGCCGCTGAGAAACCCTGGGCTAAATAAAGAACCTCTTCTGGAACAGGGTTTATTACTGATTAGGAAGAAAATAATTTACCTACAAATTGGGCAACTTTCTGGTATACTAGAAAGAGAGCCAGGAGATACAAGTTTGGAGCCCCATCATTAGCTAATTGTGTGACTACGGGAAAATCACATCTGTGGGCATCAGTTTTCTCTGCAGAACAAACAGATCATCTAGCTTATCTCTAAGATCCTTCAGCTTCAACTTCTATTATTTGTGACCTCACTGTGCTCTTGTGCCTATCAGTGTCAGTCCCCAGGTACCAAAGAATGTGTTTGCCTCAAAGCGCTATGTTCTCACTTAGACTTTCACACTTGCTCAGGCTTCTGGCTAATTTCTCAATGCTTTCTACATCATTCTGGCATTTCTGGTAAATTCTGACATATTCATCTCTTTATGTCTGGTTTATAAAGCATATGACTAATCTCTAGTTTAAACCGTTTCGATTTGCTATATATTAGAATCAACCCTAATTATCCAGATCTCAAAGGCCATATTTAGACGTTTTTAGGATAAGATGCACTCAGTTCTCATAGAAAAGCTCAGAAAACTTTAATGAGCATTCTCAGTTTGTTGGAGGTGTTTTTGTTTTGTTTTGTTTTGTTCTTTGTTTTGACCATCTTGGTCAGGGAACCCAAACTTCCTGTTATTAACCTTGTCAATGACTATCATCTATTCGGGACCTACCATAGCCTAGAGCTGTGATGTTTGATACAATAGCTACATGAGATTATTTAAATTTAGATTTCATTAAATTTAAAAATCAGTTCCTCAGTCACACTGGCCACATTGCAAACGGTCAGTAGTCACATATGGCTTTGAGCTGCTATATAGGACAGGGCAGAATAGGAATTTCCATCACCGCAGACAGTGCTGTGGGCATCGTCTAAATATATTTTGGGCATTATTCCTATTCCTCACACTTGTCCACAGTTAAATATAGTTACCCCATTTTGCTGCTGAAGAAAACAAATTTCAGAGGGATTCAGTGATTTGGCCAAGTTCATGTACAGAGTAAGTTAGTCTGGTTCCTAAGCTTCTCCACTTCTCTTTACACTGTGTTTCTTGATTACAATTTCTCATCCTGGTACTTTCTTTTCCAAAGGCTTTCACAAGGACATTCATCAGAGAATAGAATTATTGTTGAGCGATTGAGATTTTAAGTAGACAATTCCGTCAAACTACCCAGGCACAGAGAAGCCTGGCAACTTCATAAACTTAAGACTTAAATCTTGTTTAAGTCAGGAGAGTGGCATAGGCCCTTCAGTGTGGTTATGTACAAATATGTTTTTATTACATTTAGGTGTAGGTAAAGCAAACCAGATTTGGAAGCTGTTAAACTATGTCTGATGGTTCATAACCCAATAAACAGACACAGACATCCTTGAACACATCATTTTAATGTGCTCTGAAAGTCAACGAGAGTCAACCTGCCATTGGATATGTCCTATAAAGCATGACAAATAAGCAGAATATGACTCCATCTTCTAGCAAATCATGATGTGACTAAACATTAAAGACTGTGCATATAGTTCTAGAACATACCTCAAGAAAGTCTTAAGAGCACTGGATGGAAAGATTTCAGATGTAGGAAACTAAACTCATTAAAGAAATGGATAACCTCTAGGTGAAGGGAGAAAAAAGTATGAGAACTTTTGCCCACAGAATGACAAAGGAGGGATATGAGTGGAGTAGCTAGGTTCTGTTTCTCAGGGACAAAGGACAGACCTGGCTTTATTTGTCTTTTTTATCTCCTATGGCATGTTACACATGTCACACTTGTATACAGTTGTTGCTCATTCATTGCTTCTTGAATTGAACCAAATGCAAGAGTTTTTTTGCCTCCACAAATCCTGATGAAAGATTTAGAATAATGGGGTAGATGATACAACATGGCATTTTGGTCCATTTTTGTGTGAGTGGTTTCTCTCACTTCTAAAAAGCACATTCTCTTCTACAGCATGTTTATCTTTGATGCTGTGATCAGCTTATGTGGCTAACACTTATTTTGGTTAACGCTCACCAAATAAGCATTATCATACCCCTCGTATGTCCTGACCCTTCGAGGTCAACAGAGCCCTCAGCTCCAAGGGGATCTGTGTGTCCCACCCCAGCTGCCCACAGGACGGTCTGAGTACAGACTGTGAGTCCTTGGAGCTTGGGTGTCTGCCCTGGAAGGCAAACTGGACAGAGATGACACCAGCCGCACTCAAAATGGAGAGAGGGCAATGTGTTTATGCCACAGGGAATAGGACTCCAGCCAGAGGGCAGTGGAGGGAATGGGGTGGCCAGAGGGAAACACTCTGTCTTGCCAACATATTTCTATCTCTAGGCAATTGGTCATCTCCAAAGCCACTTCCTGTCAAGGTTAGAGTGACAGGAGGCAGACCCTGCCACACCCCTGTGTGCTGCAGAGGCTCATGCCTCATATTAACGGGACATTATGAGGCCAGATGCCGGGTGGCTCTGTGATTCATGAGGGAACAAAAATGACATGTGCGAAGTGGCTGTGAGCTTTCCAACACATCCAAATCCCGGAGCTGTGGGGGACTCCTGCTGTGTGTGTAGGCAGGCAGGTTTTACTGAACAGTCCTTTTCAAGGCAGCGTACCAAAACTCACAAAAGAACCCGTAGAACCTTCTGAAAGGTGATATTTCTCCAAGCCTGAGAACAAGACCCATGTTTGGGAAACGGTCCAAATTCTTACCTTGGACTAACACGGGCGTGAATATGGGTGCATCAATGTAGCACAGAAAATGCTGTAAGGGTAAGAAGGAAGGGAGGTAATCCTCAGCAGATAGAGCACTTTCGTGCCAGGTTGGTGCATTTAGAAAGCTGTCTAGTTATGTCGGGAACAGTGCTGCAACTCATTCAATGAATAGTAATGTCTGGCCAAGATGAGATGTGTACAACAAGTAACAATTAAATAAACAATTAGGGGAAGGGTGTTCCATGCATCTGGGAGTAGCATATGCAAAGGCCCGTGGGAGAATAAGAACATGAATATTCAGGAAAAAGGAGCTCAAGCTCACTGCAGCCTAAAGCATACAGCAGGAGCAGTATGGATGCTGATGGAGAGATGAGAAGGGCCGGTTCGAGCCCTGTAATCCACGTTAGCAGAGCAGCTCTCAATATCTGGGTACTAAGATGAACCCGCCACTTTGTTTTATGTGCATTATTTTATGTACTAGTCACAACCCTGGGAAATAGTTGCTCTTATTTTCTCCAATTTTAAAGATAAGGAGACTGAGTCCTAGTGAATCTACATGACTTGTCTGTGATCATCTTTCTGTGGTTAATTAATGAAAACATCGGAATTTGAACCCAGGCAATCTGTCACCAGAACCATCTTTAGGAGTAAGTATAATAACAGGATTAAATGACATAATTGAGTTAGAGCTGCAGAATTTTTGGTCAAAACCAGATTTTAACCAAAGCCACCAAGCCACAGTGTTTTATAATTAAGTCAAAAGGGTTACAAACAAATATTAGAATTTAATTCGTAACTCATTGCCTTACCCACCTTCACCCATTTATTCCTTCCATAATTAATTCAACATATATTTATTGAGTGCCTACTGTATGCTAACACTGTTGTAGGCATTAGGAATAAACCAGTGAATAAAACACACAAAAATTCTTGCCTCTATGGCATCTACATTTCTAATGAGGGGAGAGTCAGGCAATTAACAAAAATATAATAAATAAAGTAAATCATAGAGCATGCAAGGAAATGGCAAGGCTTTGGGAAAAA
>CAUYRT010060898.1:0-31687 GCA_963574885.1 Lepilemur ruficaudatus
CATTATTGAGAAGAGAGGACATTTATGTCACCTTCCAAATACGTATTTCGAAGAAATCAAAGAGTCTAAGCAAACTACAAGTAAAACAGCATCCAAAATAATATATTGCTGCATAAATGTATTAATATATTATTTTTAGCATTTAACTTAAAAAATGTTCAGAAACTTCTGGAATAAGCAAACATTAGTGAAGCGTGCTGTTACTTTTAAGGGAGGAGTTTTCTGAGATTGGTGTTAGGTGTTGGTCAACATGGCTGCAGACATTTCTTTCTTTTATTCCTATGAGGATAAAGAAACTGCTTAGGCACTGACTGAGCAGACGCTGGAGAAAGAAGGAAAATATTCGTTTCCTGCCCTTTCATTTATTTTTGTTTTCACTTGCTCTAAGCTTTACATTAATAAAGCATAGAAAGAAGAAGAAATCAGGACTAAAGATATTTGAATGCATCTACCCTCTCATATAAAACCTGTAATTTTCTGAAATTTTCAGAAATGTGTTACTTCTCTTCCCTTTTGACTGTCCGTGCTGAAATTCAACAGAAACCAACAAAAGACATCATGAAGTCTCCAGCATGAATCATTTATTTGGACAAAATACGGAGGCTATTTTAAAAAGGGCAGTAATTCCTTCTTGCTGTCAAAAGATAAAGGCTTACAATTTCCTGCTGAAATATGTACAATACCTTGTAAATTGTGAACATGTAATCATCTTTTGAAAAAGAGGAGAAAAACACCAATTGGCAACATTTTACCACAGAAGTGAATGCATTACTGCAAACCATAAATATTTTTAATTCTAGTCTTCTAAGGGAAGAAGATAAAGGTCAGTTGTTTACTATCAGACAACAGCAAAAGTCAACTAACAAAGGTGGTTAAAGTTAGAAAAGTGACCATAATAAAACCAGCATTTTCTCAAGTAAACTTTTGCTCCCACTAGATCTTGGAATCACAGTTAACTGCTTTAATGTGAGGTCTGTAATATCCCAAGGAGACACAGAATGAGCAATATAATTCCATCTGTCCTGAGTATGACTGAGGAAAGCAAAGCTTTTTTTGGATAATGAAAATTCTACTACTGAGGATATACTGAGACTGGTTGCAGTAATTACAACGAGCAAAATTATGTTTGTCTATGCAAACTGCCATGTTTTTATACTGTTCCCTATCCTCCAAGAGAGAATTATAAAGGAACACTGGAGTAAGAAATTATATTTGTACATTGTCATTTGGGAATCATTATCGCTGTTTAAACCACAATTATTGGCATCAAGCGGTAGAGCTTTGTGGATACTCTGGCCTTTAAAATTTTTCCCTGAAACATTGAAGATAATCGTATTCAAAGGGGCTAGTGAGATCATTTTTAGATTGCGGTGGGAACCAAATTTCTTGAAAAATATCTACATCCCTTCCTTTAATGAAAAAAATAAACAGTTCTAATTTGGTACAATTTTGGAGGTTCTATGGCAAATTGGGAAGTGGGTGGTTTGCTCTTGTTGAATCCCTTGAATCCCCACGTCTATTTCAGCCCTGCCTTTTCTACTCTCTGCCTACTTATCCTTCATCTTTGATGCTTAGGTTGGGACCCATTCTCCTCTACTCTATCCTGACTTTCATCTCCTTCTCTCATTAGTTATAGAGCTATTTCATCTCTAATCTCATGAAAGATCACACATCTGAATTATAAAACCCAGGCTCTCTTCATTCTGTTGCATTTTTTAAAGATACGTCCATTTGGTCCTTTCAAAGACTGACACCTTTTCTTTATTTCATTTTTAGGAAACCCAGTTCAAACTACCTGAAAGTACTGTGGATTCCTATAGCTTGCCAAAGCTATCAAGAAGATCAAAGACTGACAAAACTAAAACAGCCCTTGTCTGATTTCTATTGTACAGTCATCATTTATTTGAAAAAATAGAACTTATCTTTGCCTTCAAGTTCCTTAAGAGACTTAAGTTCATAAAAAGACAGTTTGCAGTACAAGGGAATGCCTTAAGGAGCCAAGTGAATCATAGAGATGACATAAACCAGGGAGTTCAGATAAAGGTTAGAGGAGGTAGCACTGGGAGGTCAAGGACCACTTCATCTTCCAGGTAGCTGAAATTTGCTCATGACCTTTGCTGGAGGTGAAGGGATTGAAAGTGATAATTTTGTATCACTTTACAGAAATCTCAGAACAATGTAGAGTTAGACTCTTCCCATCCCCACAAAGAATCTCTCAATAATGAAAGACAAGCCTCATGTTTAATTCATAAAACAAAATCTCTGTGATTTATAGTATGACGTATAGGTGTTATTCATGAGGAAAGTGCATAATCACATTTTCATGGGTGAGATCTCAAGCGATACTAGCGGGAGTCATTTCAGTTTAAACTAAGTAATTTTTACCTGCATCTCCTACTGCTTGAAAGGGATTCTTGGCCCAGGAGATGAGACTATCAATTATAGGACAGAGGGATTTGTCCCTTTAGAAAGGTAATACATTTCCTGCTATAGTTTCTGTCAGTAAAGAAGTTTCTGTCTTCTGTACAGATCTTTAGGGTGTGATTCAGTAATGAATAAGAACATCACTCACTGGGGCAGTACTATAGACTGAATGCTTGTGTTCCACCAAAATGTATATGTTAAAATCCTAACCCTCAATGTGATGGTATTTGAAGATGTACCCTTTGGGAGGTAATTAGATCACAAGGGTAGAGCACTCATGATGGGATTAGTGCCCTTATCAGAAGGAACTTGAAAGAACTTCCTTCCTCTCTCTGCTCTCAGCCATGTGTGGGTACAAGGAAAACACAGCTACCTGCAAACAAGGAACTGGGTCCTCACCAGACACCATATCTGTCATCACCTTGATCTTGGACTTTCCAGCCTCTAGAACTGTGATAAATCAATATTTGTTATTTAAGCCACCAAGTCTATGGTGATTTATTATAGCAGCCAGAACTGACTAAGACAGTCAGGGTTTTAAGAGCAGCTGATATTGCCTACGTCTTGTCAACGTAGTCCAGCAGCTTCATTTCTTCTCCTTTCCTTATTGTAGCCATGTAGGGAGCATGGTTAGGCAGAGACCAGTAATGTTAAAGAGAATCACTTGTGGTCATCAGCAATTTACAACCAGATAAGGAAGTAAGGAAGCTTGAAATAATGGAGACATCATTGTTTGAACTGTGCTCTCAGAAGATAATGCTTAAAGAAATGAGGAAATCCTCATTAGATTAAATGTGTGTATATTTATCTATACTTTTGCATCCACAGAAAATTCACAGAAATATATTTAAACATTGCCAGCAGCAGCTATTTCTAGGGAGTGCATATATGTACATATAAAGGAGGTAGAGAGGGAGGTATTTTAATGTATTTATTGTACTATTTAGTAATCATGCATATATATTATGCATATATATCATGCATATATATTTGAGATAAAAAATTAGTTTAAAAATATGTGTCCAAGTGGTTTTAAAATAATTATCATTGGCAGATTTTAGCTTTTTGTGTTTTTAGGGGGTTTATTTGTTTGTTTTTTGAAGAGGGTATCACTTTCCTCCAGGTTGGAGTACAGTTGCACAATCAGAGCTCACTGCAACCTTGAACTCCCAGGCTTAAGTGATCCTCCCACCTCTGCCTCCTAAGTAGCTAGGACTACAGGTGAGCAGTACCACACACAGCTAATTTTTGATTTTTTTTGTTGTTGTAGAGGGTCTGGCTATGTTGCTCAGGCTGTTCTCAAACTCCTGACCTCAAGCAATCCTTTCCCAAAATGCTGGGATTAATGGTGTGAGCCACTGTGCCCAGCCGAAATTAGTGTATTTTGATGAAAGCTAGCACATGTTGCAATATTTAATGCCACTATTGGTGTATTCATTAGGTCAAAATAAAAGAACTAAGCACTATGGAAGACATAGAAGCTAAATTGCTGGCGTCTGGTGGCAAGACAGGACTAACTCATGTGTGATGTATTTTTATTCCTTCTTATTTTTCTACAAAAGGAATTTCTCAGTCCAAATCCTTTCTGACTTCTCTTCTCGTCTAGTAATCATCACCTCTGCTTCAGGTTCCTGATACTGTCTGTACTATTTCTGACCTTGCCTTACATAGCATGATATGGCAGAATGATTATTCCCTAAGGCCTGTACTGAAATGCCTGTGTTCTGTCCCTCACTCACTGCTGGTCTGACTCTGATAAATGCCTCTCGACAGGTGACATGGTGATGTTCTCTCTAACTTGTCATAACCACCTCCATGCTGAAAACCCAGTGGCATCACCTCATGGACTCTTTAAAACTCACCTCCTCTGAGGGTTCCTCCTGATCACCTCATCCTTCTATGATTATACCTTCATGTGTGATCACTTGTTAGTAGGCAAATCCATGTTTTTAACCACCCTATGATGGCATGGGTGTATTACAGAGAGGCAGGGAGGTACAGTAGAAAGGGTGCTGCTTCTGGGTCAAACCAAACCCATTAATTTCTTGGCTTCCTCACATTCAGACTGGAAATTTTGGACTAACTCCCTTGAACCCTGATTTTCTTATCTAGAAAATGAGTGAACACTAATGTGATAAATCAGAAGTTTGATCCAAGCAAACTGTGCAGATTTGCTCTTTGCTGTCTTCCAACATGGTAAGATCATATAATTTCTTAACATCCTTCAATAGGTTCCCACTATGCTGTGAAAATAAATGGCAAGTATAAAGAGATGCTGAAAATGACTTCATAACTTCAGGAATTTTCCCAATTGTAGGTCCTATAAATTCTTCAAAATAAGAGTTGTCTCATCCATTTCTTTTTTTCTGTTATTTAACCACCATAGAACCCCAAATAGTACGCATAAAAATGGCATCTCAGTATATTTTTGAATAATAAAGAAATGAAAAATACATCTCCAAGAAGATATAAGTTTAGTTGAATTTTTGACGTAGAAGAGACTGTGGAAGGCATATAAGCCACCTTCATCATTTATCGAATAAACTGAGACTTAGAGAGACTATATGACTTGAATAAATTCACCCAGAAAATTAATACAAAATCATAGTACAAGAACACAGTTAGGGACGCCACATTTGGATATCACAGGGGACCTATATGGATTTTGTTATTTGATTTTGGACTTTATTATAACATTTGGAAGATAACATTAATCTGACTTAGGCTATGAATCATCATAAACATTTGTATTGCCTGTGGACAACTGAGTGCTGTCTTCACTCTAAGTGGCTCCATTCAGATTTGTCACAGTCTCTATCTAAAATGAATCAGAAATTTTTTGCTTAATATCATGTTTATTTTTCACTCGTAATATCATATTATTCTTTCTTTACCTCTTTGCCTTCTAGGCATTTATCTTTCTTTTACTTTACCTATAAAAAATATATCGGTTAAAATTTAAAACAAACAACAATAAAAATCTTTCACTATAATGTGCTATAAACAGAACAGCTTTGCAAACTAAAATCATAATATGTTATAGGAAACAGCAATGCTAGGGAAAAAAGTGACATCTCATTAATGGGCCACAGTTAACCAAAGTAAACTGTTTTTTTTTTTCTTTCTTTTTCAAAGAAATTTATTAAATGAAAGGGGCTTCATTTTTCAATCTTCTACTCTAGGAACACCCCCTTTCTATGGAAAGCAAAAAAAAAAAAAAAAGTACAATAAGAAAAGTTTAAATTCTTAATTTCAATAACAGTTCGGGTTTCTTCTGTTTAATTTAAAAAAAAGTTCTTACAGTTAAACTCCGAGTAAAGGTCAGTGAGGGTCAAAAATACTGAACAATTTTATGCAACTATTATTGGAATAAAAGTAAGGCCCTCACGCTGCTGGCAGAAAAGAAATGATCTTTCAGCTAACTCAAATTGTAGCTTACTCAAGGAGGTATAATAATTGCATGGAAATTCTCCCAAAAAGTAAATATTGGCCTCTGAAATGCAAACCTCTGCCAAAAATCTCAATGGTTTAAGCCCTGATTTTCTTTCTGAATGATGGTCTCTCTATGTCATTTTCTAGTATTTGCTTTTCTGATTCAGTTTCTGTCTCCCACAAGTTAAAGTGACACTAAGTACAAATTCAAGCAGCCATTATAGAGTTTGCACCTTCTACATGCTGAGGCTGGACTCTGTGGGAGGGTACACAGGCACAGAAGGCATGACAGGAGAAAGCAATCACACATAATGAAGGAGTTGGTCTGATTTCTATCCCATGCAGAGTCTTAGTTCATACTGTCACCAGCACTATCAAGATCACCATTGTCATCCTGACTGTCACCATCACTTTCACCATCATGACCTTTGAATTTTATATACTAACAAGTTACTTAATCTCTTTAAAGTTAACAATATGAAAGAACTCCAGGGAATCTTGCCTTAGGACTACAGGACTTACCACCAGTGGTCTCCCACATTCTCAGGCCTTTGGCCTCATAACAAGAACCACACCATTGCTTCCCTGGTTCTGGAGCTTTCGGACTTGGACTGAGCCATGCTACCAGCATCCCAGGGTCTCCAGCTTGCTTCTCAGCCTCCATCATTACACGAGCCAATTTCCCTAATAAATCACTTCTAATATATTCACACCTATATCTATTCATCTAATCTATATATGTATGTGTATACATGTATGTGTGTATGTATCTTTCTATCTATCAATCATCTATCTCCTCTTGGTTCTATCTCTCCGGAGAACCCTAATTAATACATAGAGTATAGATCAATAACCTGGTAGCTAAAACTTAGATTCAAAAGTTCAAGGCAAAAGGTTCAGGAAACAATGACAGTCTATAATAGAGCCAAGAGACATATAATTTGAAGACATAGAACCATGAACAATTAAGAGACAATTCATATGGGCTCTCCCCCAAAAGTCTAAAAATGAAGATAAGTTTATCTTCACAGGGAAAAAAATGGATACTTTCCTGGGCATAGAATTGATACTAGCTGACATTTTTTTTAAGGCTGTTATCATCAGCAACTTCTATCACTAATCTTTTGATTTTTTCTTTTTAAATTTCAACTTCTACCTTTATTCTTATAGGCTGAATAAAATCGTGTCCCCTCCTCTCCAGTACAAGGCACTTCCCCCTTCCCAGCTTTATTAAGGTATAATTGATAAAAATTGAATCTATTTGCATTTGTGATATTTTTGATATACACTGTGAAATGATTACCACAATCAAGCTAATAAACATATCTATTACCTCACATAGTTACCATTTTATATGTGGTAGTAAGAACACTTAAGATCTATATTCTTAGCAAATTTCAAGTATACAATACAGTATTATTAACTACAATCACCATGCTATACATTAGATCTCCAGAACTTACTTGTCCTGCTTAACTAAAACTTTGTGCCAGTTGACCACAATTTCCTCATTTCCTCCAAACTCCATGCTCTGGTGACCACTATCCTACTCTTTGCTTCTCTGAGTTTGACTTTTTTAGATTACACTTATAAGTAAGAAAATGCAATATTTGTCTTTCTGTGTCTGGCTTATTTCACTTAGCATAATGCCCTCAGATTCATCCATGTTGTTGGAAATGACAGGATTTCCTTCTTTTTTTAAAGGCTCAATACTATCTCATTGTGTGCATTTATGTGTATGCATACATGTAATATACATATATATGCACGTATGGGTGTGTGTATATATCACATGTTGTTTATCCTTTCATCTGTTGATGGACACATAGATTGATTCAATATCTTGGCTATTGTAAAGTGTTGCAATGAACATAGTACAGATGTTTCTTCAATATAATGATTTTATTTCATTTGGATATATACTCAGAAGATTCTTGGATCTCTTATGATAGTTCTATTTTTAATTCTTTGGTGAACCTTTCTACTGTTTTTTAGAATGGGTGTATGAATTTATATTCCTGGTAACAGTGTACTAAAGTTCCCTTTTATCTACATCCTCACTAAATTATCTTTTGTCTTTTTGATAATAGCCATTATAATAAATATGAGGTGATATCTCATTGTGGTTTTACATTGCATTTTTTTGATGATAGGTGTTGTTGAGTTGTTTTTTGTTTTTTGGGTTTTTTTAATGTATTTTCTGACTATTTGTATGCCTTCTTTTGAGAAATGTCTGTTCAGGTCCTTTGCCCATTCTTTTTTATCAGGTTATTTGTTTTCTTGGTATTGAGTTTTTAGAGTTCCTTATATATTTTGAATATTAACCTCTTACCAGTTGTATGGTTTACAAACATCCTCTCTCATTCAATAGGTTGTCTTGTCATTCTGTTGTTTATTTTGTTGTATAGAAAGGTTTAACTTAGATACAGTTCCATTTGCCTCTCTTTGCTTTTGTTTTCTGTGTTTTTGGGTCATCTTCAAAATATCACTGCCCAGACTAATTAATATCATGAAGACTTTCCCCAATACTCTCTTCTAGTAGTTGTGAGGTTTCAGGTCATACACTTTAAGTCTTTAATCCATTTTCAGTTGATTTTTGTATACAGTATGAGATAAGGTCCAATTTCATTCTTCTGTAGGTGGATATCCAGTTTTCCCAGCACCATTTATTGAAGAAACTATCCTTTCCCCATTGTGTGTCCATCTTACCTCTGTAAAAGATCAATTGACTGTAAATGCGTGCATTTATTTTTGGGCTTTCTATTTTGTTCCATTGGTTTTCATGTCTGTTTTTATGGCAGTATCATACTGTTCTGATTACTATATTTTTGTAATATATTCTGAGATCAGGTAAACATCTTTTGACTCTATTCAACAGCCTTTTAAATGGTTTTTTTTTTTCTGCTGATCTTTTTGGCTAAAAAAATAAGAGCTAAGATTTCTGATTGGTTGTCCTTACAATCATAAGAATAAAAAGACAACCCAACACATTGGTCCCAAATAATTAGCAAAAGGGAGAGGAGCCAGGATCGTGTGTTAACACATTTGAGGAGCTAAGTAGTGGTGTGTCAAAATAAAACCATTAATCCATTGCCACTCAGATTGAATGAATAGACAGGGAAAATATGTTCCCCAGCCCACCTTACCCACCCAACACTGCCATACCTACACACACACATCATTACTCCAGTCTTCAATGTACCAAGACTTGAGAGGTCTTTTAGATTCCACAGTATCATCCTAGAAATCCACTGGACGCCTGAATAGCAGCATTTTACTTGGGCCAACTCCACCATAATATAGGACTTTAGCATAAGTCCAAACTGGATCCAAGCCCTAACTGTCAGTGTTCTTTGCATACAGTCCACTTAGGATGGTACAGTAGACACATGCCTCCCTAACTTTTCTGTTTAGGCAAAATTAGCAATCACCCTCTTACATTACTACTCATTAATCCATGACTTTGTATTTGACACATAGCAAATATTGTTTTATAAACTTACTAATTTATTATGACATGTACACAATTCAAAATTTTAGGCTTGCCCTTTAACAAAAATTTTTCAAGGGAATTTGATAATCAAATAATATGATTTTGTTATATAATCACTGTTTAAAATGATCTGATGATCATTCTTGTGAAAACTCCATTGATTACCAAATCAAGCATCTATAAAAAGAATTTCTGCTCTTCATTATAAACTTTGCCTTTAATAGCTTTTATGATAGCTAAAGATAGAATTTCAACTGGAATAAGAAAGCTCTTCTCATCTAGAATATGAAATCTTTGTAGTTTAGGATTTCATCTGCCTTTGCTACTCCTAGTTAGAATCACCATATTTTATTTCTAACAATACAATTTAGTAAGGCAGAAAAAGGCTAACATCACCATAAAGGGGCATTATCATTTCACAAGGATGGGATAAGCAGCAGGAACAGATGAAATTCAAATAAGCCATGATCCTGTTTCCATGATAATGTATCTCTCTAGCTTTGAAATCACATCAGAATTGCTTCTATACTGAGTGGTTTTCAAAGACATCTTTGAGGCATCACTGAGATTTTTAAAAATCTATAGCACCTAATAGAGGTAGACTCCCAAGAAAGGAGACTTTTGCATCTGAGAATAACGATAGTTCTTCCTATTTCCAGAGGGATACAAAAGATGGCAGGTAGAATTTCTTAAGTTATTATTTTTTTTTCTTCTTTTAATTCATTTCAACTTCCTAATTAAGGCTTGGCTTCCTAAGTAATTAGGCAGTTTCCTCTGTCAAAAGCTACTAATGGCTCTTCATTCAATAATATTTTGCATCTGGATCTGTTAAATAATGATTACATATGTCACTAATGTCATCAAAAAGAGAGAATTAATAGCAAGTAGATGGTAGATCCTAATAGATTGGGCAGAAGGGCTCCAGAGAAACTGAGAAAGCACTCATTTGTCATTACATATACCTAATTATCTTCACAGCTGATGGGTATAATCCTTGGAGTAAAGAGAAAGTGAAGTTGTTTATCTATTTATTTAGCATTTTAATGATCTAGTACTTGGGATCTGAGTTTTTTTATGTTCTACTCTATGATGGTTGTCAGTTCACTGACTTGTGTGCTACATTGGTATAAATTTGAGTAAACATCATTTATTTTTAATTTGAGTCTCTTTGTAATGAAGTTATATGAAAACCACCACAATTAAGGATTTTTATCATATGTGAGTACAGAGTAGGCTGCTTCTTTCCTCACATGCTCCTGCCTGCCAGGAGCAGCGCCTGGTGGTACAAATATTGTATCAGCCTTAGGAAAAGGGAGATGAAAAATGGCTCTTAATGTATGTCCTGACGGCTCATCTGAAACTACAGCTTGTAAAAGGTGGAAAGAGTCAAGGTCGCTATGGTCATTTAGGCCCCTTAGGTTCTCTGGAGAGAACACATAAAGAACCAATTCTTATCTGAATATCACTTTCAGTATAGGAAAGAGCACATTGGAAATGTTCCTTGCTTTTCAATTAACATGTATTCCTTAATGATATTAACAATCTTAAAAATGATATCAACAATGAAAGTTTGTATTTAATGAATATTTACTAGGACCAGGCACTTTGCTAAGTGCTTTATGTATCTAATGTCATATAATTCTTAAAACAATTACTCTTGTGCTCCCACCTGTATTAGTTTCCTATTGCTGCTGTAACAAATGATCACAAAGTGTTGGCTTAAAACAACATGAATTTATTATTGTACAGTTCTCAAGGTCAGAGGTCCAAAGTGGATCTCACTGGGCAAAACAAAGGTGTCAGCAGAGCTTCCTTCCTTTCTGAAGGTGACAATCCATTTCCTTCCCTATTCCAGCTTCTATGGGACCTGACAAAGTCACATTTTTTGGTAATTAAGAAGTGGACATCTTTGGAGGATCAATATCCTGCTGACCATGTCCTCTAATCTAATAAAAGTGAGATTTTTAAATAAAAAATCTGATCATGTCTTTTGCCTTTCACCATTCTTTCCTTCTTTCAAACTCTTTAAGGCTTCTTGTCTCGGTAATGAAAACATGACCTTCAAGTCCAGAAGGGTCTGGCTCTTCCCTCTTTCATTTTTCCCTAGAGTTCCCTTCACTCTGTTTCAGCTATCCTAGCCTTGCTGTGGACCAATTGTTAGCTGATATACACACTCTTGTTTTGCAAGCCTTGGTACATTCTGACTTCCATCTGGAATGCTCACCCAAATACAACTTTGCATAATTAACTTCTCCTTATTTTTCTGCCTCTGTCAAGCACCACTTTCTTAGGGAAGGCTGCACTAACTCCAGATCTCCCTGCTGCTAATTAATTCACCCACCTGTGTATTTATTTATTGCCTTATATACGCATGCTACCCTTGTTCCAGGCACTCCTCTCTCAGTACTAGGGATACAGAAGGAATCAAAATGGATGACGCCCTGATGATGAAAGACGGGTGACACATAATAAATAAATATTCAATATGTCAGGTCAAGTAGGTACTATGACAAATATAAAGCTGAGTTAGAGACCACACAGGCAAATTTGGGGCCACTTTAGACAAAGAAGTCAGGGCAGGCTTCTGTAAAGAAGTGATGTTTAAAAAATGTAGGAATGAAGAGAGGGAGGAGATTCTCATGGATATTTGAGGCAAGAACATTCCAGGCAGAGGCAACAATAAGTATGAAGACCTAGAGATGAGACAGAGCATGTTTGTTTGGAAGTTCTAGCAGGGTAGCGCAGCTACTCGTATACCCTTGACCAAAGAACGGTCCTCCTCTAGTGGGGAAGGTCGTCCTCTTCAACTGAGCGTGCAGCTTCCGGAGGGACACACATGGAGCAGTGAAGAAGGAAGGGGACACCCACCTAGCCAGCCAGATCAGCCGAATCAACCCTGGCAACCAATGGGGTGACAGATGTTGCAGCCAGATCACCCTCACATCCCAGAGCATGTTTGAAGCTCTGGCACCAGAACTCCTCTACATCATTGTAATTGTAGTGATTTCAATTGCATATACTAATATTATCATTCAAATAATCTTTCTACTGAACTAGACCTTAAACTCTATGGGAGAAGACATTCTCTCTGATTTTACTTACAAAGTATCCCATACTGCTTGTTACATTATTGGTCCTCAAATATGTATTCTGATCCCCATATTATTATGAGGAAACTGAGGATTAAAGTTTTTAATAATTTTTCAAAGTCATATAACTAATCAATGACAAATCCATGACCTAAATTCAAGACTATTTGAAATTGTGAATCGTACTACAATAAACATTCAAGTGCAGGTGTCTTTTTGATAAAATGACTTCTTTTTCTTTGGCTAAATACCTAGTAATGGGATTGCTGGATCAAATGGTAGGTCAATTCTTAGTTCTTTGAGGAATCTCCATACTGTTTTCCATAGAGGTTGTCCTAATTTGCAGTCCCACCAACAGTGTATAAGTGTCCCTCTCTCTCTGCATACATGCCAACATCTATTGTTTTTGCACTTTTTGGTAAAAGCCATTCTGACTGCGGTAAGGCAAAGATGTAGAATCAACCCAAATACCTGTCAATTTATAAGTGGATTAACAAAATGTGGTATATGTATACCATGGAATACTATTCAGCCATGAAGAATGATGACTTAATGCCTTTTGCAAAAATCTGGATGGAACTGGAGGCCGTTATCCTAAGTGAAGCATTTAAAGAAAGGAAAAACAAACACCACACGTACTCAATATTAAATTGGAACTAAATAATAAGTGCACATGTGCATAGAGGGATGTAAAACTCAATGGAAATCAACTAGGGTAGAGGGGACAGGCAAAAACTTACCTAATGGGTAAAATGAACAATATCTGGGTGATGGGCACTCTTATAACCTTGATTCAAGCATTACAAAAATGATCCATGGAACCAAAATGATTTGCACCCCCGTAATACCCCTTGCCACCAAATTGCACATGGAATGAATAAGGAGTTATACCCTTAAGGGGTTTATGATCCTGATAAAAGCTTAATGGTGTTACATAGAAAGCATTATGGTGCTAATATTTATACACAGCAAATTATTCTTTTTCACCTCACACTTCCATCAGGAAAACACTTTTTCCTTTTAAAGGAGGTAGACTATCTCTTATTCCCATTATGTGGAGGAAAACAGAGAAATAGCTCTTCATCTCCCCCCAAATGGAGTTTGATTAGTTTTCATAACAGAGAGAATGAAAGATAGTAAGAGAGGAGTTCAAACAATATTTTGGAAGGCAGATGAGCTATGAGTATGCTATGAATAACTTTGATAGATGTTTTGACTTAAAGTAAACTTTAAAAGAAATTGAGAATTGTTTAAAACATAGTAGTTGGATCATGATTTAAATAAGGACTGAATTAGCAAGAAATAACTTCTAGATGGAACACAAGCAGATAATGTAGACAACACAGAAGGGAAGAATTTAGACTACAAAAGACCGTTTCTGAATATATTTTTGCTAAAGGTTTTCCACCATCCTTTACTAGGAAGAAAATTTATATTTACATGAGAAATACAATGAACATTATTTATTGTTTATTGTATATAATTTTGTGTAAGTTAACACTATTTAAATTATACGTAGTTCTCATTCAATTGTGTGGGTTGAATCATTCTCAATAAAATATACTGTTGTTCCTAAAAGAAGAGTTTAATTCAGTCCATTATGATTACTAGTATTATTAATTGAAATACATGATTATTTTAAAATATATTTTAGTTGTGTAGCTTAAAAAAGCAATATATGCACATGGTACAAAACTGAAAATTCCATAGTGGTATAAAATGAAAAGTCCCATTCTGATTTACTGACCTATTCAGTTCATATCCTCGGGGATATTTTATATATTTTTTCTAGAAATATTATATATATTTGATGTTTTACTTTAATTTTTAATTGTTTTTACTATTTGGTATTACAAAGTGGGCCATATCATCGTATTTTATGATTGTTTCTTTGTGTGTGTATATATACAGATATAAGAATACATTTTGCATATTTATTTTAAATATAATTACTAAATTATCATTTGTAAGTTTTTCAATCAATTCCCTTGGGGTTTCCACATAAATAATCTTTTCATTTGCAAAATGTGATCATTTACATATTTGCTTATAATTTCCATAATTCATATATCTTCCTCTAATTTTGTTGGCTAATATTTCAACACTATGTGAAATATCATTGATGATAAAGAGCCATACTGGCTTGATCCTGATTCTAATACTTTAATAAAGGTGTGTCTAGTAAGTTCTACTAGGTAAGATGCCATTTTTAATTGATATACAGACCTGTTTGTATTTAAGAAGGAACAAGCAAATTGCCTTCTTAAGAAGACAGAAAATCTTTACAGATAGATAGATAGACAGACAGATAGATTGTTTATATAAACAACGAAGATACCATGGCCCAGAGTAGTTGCTCTCCAGCAATGACCCCTCATGGGCTATTTGGTCCCTTGGCCTGGGGTTCAGAGTCCCCCATGGTGGAGAGAGGACTCTGATCAGTGACCCTGTTGAGGAAATCCACACTGCAGCCCCAGGCTAGTCGGCTGTCTAGGTTTCCCAAAAGCTACACATTGCCAGAGGATGTGGACAAGGAGAGCCAGAGGCCAGTGGCTATGCATCATACTCTCTGTGGTTACCATTAATAATAACATCAATATATATATAAAACAATTATTTATTAGCATAGATATTAACAAAACAGTCTCTTAGGGCTTATTCTTTAATGTCCTCTGCTTTTATAACAATTTATCTATTTTAATTTTTTATTTTCTGTATTTTTATTTCACTTATTTTTTATGACTAAGTTAACTAATAATTTAATCATGTTCACCTTTTTTTCCTCTAAAAGGTCAGCTTTTGAATTTTATATTTATACATTTCCTTATTCATTAATATTTGTGAAGTAGCACTTTTTTACATTTTTGCGGCTAAAGGGTCCCTTGAACGCAATTAAAAATTTTGGTCCCTTCTTCAAGAAAATGTACATGCACACATATTTTTTAAAATGCTATACACAGCTTTCAGGGAGTTTATTTGCCAGCCTGCTAGTCACTCATGAATCCTCAATTAAGAAGACCTATTGTTAAGTATTGTTAAATAGTTTAATCTGTTGAGATTGCAACATAAAGGTTAGCTCAGCCCTTGGTCATCGCAAACTTTAGAATTGCGAATGTTAGCAGTTTTAGGATTCTACTACTCCTTTAAGTACTACTACAACGAATGACTTTCATTGCAATCATTAGAGCTGGGATGCAAACCCTGGATGGTCTAGTGATAAAGATGATAGGTATATATCAGAAGAAAAGTCATAGCAAGCTCCATTTTCAAGAACTTCCTTACTGCTGCCCCATTTTTTCATTTCCTTTACTTCAGGGCAGTGTTTCTTCTCTGGGGAAGATTTTGCACCTCATGGGACATTTGGCAAGGCATGGACATATTTTATCTTGTCATAGATCCAGAGGTAGTGCTACTGGTATCTAGTAGGTGGAGACCAGCCATGATGCTAAGTATCTTATAATGTAGAGAAGAACTCCTGACAACAAGAAATTATTTAGGCCAAATATCCATAGTACATTGGGACAGCAGTTGAGAAACTACTTTAGAGAAACTGGCTGTGCCAATTTCAGAATGCTGCATTTGGCAGTAATAGGGCAAAATAAAAATAAGATTGGAGGAAGCATCTTTAAATTATTTGTTATGGGCTAAATTGTACTCCCTCCTCCAATTCATATGTTTTAATTTGAACCCCCAGTGCCTCAGAATGTGACTGTATTTGGAAATAGGGTCTTTAAAGAGATGATTAAGTTAAAATGAGTCCATTAGGGTGGGCCCTAATCCAATCTGACTGGTTTCCTGATAAGAAGAGGAAATTTGGATACACAGAGAGACATTGGGCATGCAAGTGCCTAGAGGGGGGACCCTGTGAAGAAGCAGCAAGAGAGCAGCCATCTGCAAGCCAAGGATTGATGCCTAGAACAGATTTTTCCCTTATGGCACTCAGAGAAAACCAACCCTGCCAGTGCCCTGAATTTGGACTTCCAGACTCCAGAACTGTAAGAAAATAAATTTTCAGTTGTTTAAGCCATCTAGTCTGTGGTATTTTGTTAGGGCAGCTCTAGTAAAACTAATATTTTACTTAAGGATATAAATTATTTTTGAGAACCTTTAGCACTCCTGAAGTATTCTTTTACATAGTTCATCACTTTGCTAATTAAAAATGATTCACCTCTTCAGTAAATCTGCCGCTCAATGGAATTTACTATGCAGCAGGTTGTTAGCTTAATTTCCATTTTGTTTGAAGCAAAATCCACTTTAGCTTCCCATTTCAGTCAGCTAGGAATTTCAAAAATCTTTAAAACCTCTTTCTAACTACCCTGGCCCAATGAACCTGCTCTGTGAACTGGTGGAGCTGGGACTGGGTATTTTCTCCATATGCAAAAAAGATTCATTGGTATTTAGATATTTTATTAAGCTGTTGTCTTTCAAAGTTTGACAAATCACTTACCTCAAAAGTTAAATGGGTCAAATGAAACCTCCTCAAAATGCAAACTGATGACTTTGCTAATATGAAATGTAATGAAGCATCCTAAGCAATGCATTTTGTTTTCTACGTTTTGACCGACATCATTTAGAAACTGATTAAAAAATCAGCATTTCTCATTCTAACTATTTGAAAACCTATTGATAAATGAGCCTACAGTTCAAGCTAGAGGACACCCATTTCCTTCTGTCAGGCTCTTTTCCATGCTTTCCAAGAAGAGTTCATCATGGTTGGGTAGCAGAAGTGGACATCCCACAAAAGCACTATCTTTCGTAAATGTAGTAGTATTCTCTGCTTGTAAGATGGAACAAGCAAATTTCATACACACAAATACACACACACACACTTCCAAACATTGTTCTTGGAATCTTTCCACTTTCTTCATGCCAACCTGACAACACTACATCTATTGTCTGCCCCTTGTTTATTCTACCTGATCCCTATTGAGACTCACCTTTTATATATTTTACAATACCCCAGTCATGAGACTAAACGCAGTCGAGTTAACAGTCTTTGTCTCAGTTCCTCTAAAATCTCCCTTCTGGCTAAAAAAATTAGGAATATGGCTGGGCAGCTTGTGGATGGACTTTCTCTTTTATCTTATACTTACTACATTTTGATTATTACACCTGCCTCCATGCTTTCTCTCAGTATACAATGCTGAAAATTCATGTTACTAGAAAAATTAATGCATTGCTCAAAGGATCCATTGCTGTTGTTAATATAACTGCCATTGTTCCTGTGCTCTTTTTCAGGAAAAGGAATTGCATCTTGTCTGATCTGTTTATTTTGTTTTGTTTTGTTTTGTTTTTCTAGTCATCTCCTTCATCCTCTATCTAGTTCTCAAGTTATGTAGCTCAATGGAAGCAAACTCTTTGAGTTTAACTTCTGCTACTTCTTTCTTAGCAAATTTTCTTCTGCCAAAATTTTCCCTATGGTTTAAGGAACACTATTTTATTTCCACAATGACTAGTGTAGGAGGTGCTATGGGCATTAGAAATCAAAGTCAAGAGATGCTAACCATCTTGCAGTCTGGAGAACAGTTCTAAACAAAGAATTGTTTTGTCCCAAATGGTAATGGCATACCTGTTGAAAACCACTGACAATAATACTCTAGGTTTTACATTCTAAGTCAAGAAGCTGGAGACAGAAATATCAGGTGCCTGAAAGATAAAGCATTTCTTGACAAAATACTTTTGTTATTGTGTACCTCAGAAACCTTAAATGTTTTACATCTAAGGCCTCTGAGAATAGGATGCATTATGTGCTGATGATGACATCTGGAGAATGACATCGGAAGTTGCTTCAGTGCAGTGATGCTGTGGGAGGTTTATGTTGGGGAATATATCTCCTGCAAAGTGCAAGTCTGAGCTGAAAGAGCAAACATCAGTCACCATTTCTTCAGCAAACATTTCCTGGGCATCTTTGCTGTTCTATACTATGCTAAGGTACTCTTGAGCTGGAGATAAATTATATGGGATCCTTCCCTTCAAGGAGCTATGTTCTATTGAGTAACTGGCTTTAAAAAATTATGCCTGCTACCAATGGTTGACCTTATCAATGACTCTGAGTTTTTAGGAGTCTTTGGACTTATATATTAACTGCTCAGGGGATGACTTGGGGTCCTGTACTCCTGCTATTTGGATGGTGGTTAGGACTGGATGAAATAAGGTTCCTGGGTTTAAGAGTTTAAAGAATTTAAATGTTCTCCCTGACTGGACAAACAGATTATATGATTTAAGATACAGGCAACTTAGAAACCAGAGGAGATCAGAGAAGGGTTTTTGTGTGTTTATTTATTTTTGGGTTTTTGTTTGTTTTTCTGCTTGGATTAATATATTAGTTGCTAGTATTTTGAAAATAGTACATTTAACAGGATAGATCTCTGGATGATATTGAAGGAAAGAGTTTTATGGACCGGTAAGGCTCTAGAAAAAGGAAGAGGCAAAAGGTGTAAAGATACTGGGAATGGGTGGAGGTTGGGACTCAGGGAGCCAACAGTACAATAGGAGCTAGAACCAGCCTCATTCATCCATAACATTTTTGTGGTCCTGCTTATTTTTTATCCTAAATCTGGAATCCAAAACCATTTATCAAGTACCCTTTGCCTTCTCTGACACCAACATTTATCCATATAATCACTTACCCCACAAACAATGCAGTAAAATTCAGGACCACAGGAAGAAAGTATAGGCTCTGTAACCAGTGATAATCAACATCTCTCTTTTATATATTCAGTAGCTCCCTTTTAATTGGATCTTATCCTTTGATATTTAAATATGTCCAAGAAACATCATTTATAATACACCAGAAAACCCCTCTCTTTACTATACATCCTTTATCTACTGCCTTATCTCTTAGTTCCTTTTCACAGCCAAATGTCTCAAGAATTACATGCATTTTATTGTATTATTTTATACCCATTTCCCAACTTCCTGCATTTGGGCCCATAGTACAGCCAGAACAATTTTCACTAAGGTCACCAAAGACCTCCATCTCACCAAATTCTATGCATATTATTTTAGTTTTCATCTTACTTGACTTCCCAGTAGCACCACAATGCTGCTGACTACTCTCCCTTCTTAAAATATTTACTTTATTAAGCTACTGATTTTCTGTGGCTACAATTTCTTTATGTCCTTTTCCAGGCACTTAAACTTCTTGTAGATCATTAAATATCAGAGTTCCTCAAAGTGCATGCCATTTTATTAACTTATCTGTATTCTGTCTGTAGGTAATATCATTATAGCATATATTAATAACTTAACCACTTATTTGCTAATGATCCTCAAAAATACATCTCTATACCCTGACCTTATCCATCAAGTTCCAACTCATATATGTGTGCAACTACCTACCTAGACGATATTTGGAAACATAGTCATTTTCATAGTTGAAAGACACTCTAAATTCAACCTGTCAAAAATGACTACATAGTCCAATATTCTGTCCCACAGAAAACTCAACCCATGCCTGTATTCAACATCTCAGTGACTATAATTCCATCTATCAATTCTAGTAAGCCATAAAGCTAGGAAGCCAGACTTGTGGGATAAAGCCAGACTCGTCTGTATCCACTGCCTACTCCCTCCAATTCATCATTTATTTATGTTCAAATTTTAATTTCTATATACTATGTACATTATCTTCCACTATGTCCAGCTTTATCTTCAGCTGATAAAGCCTAAGTCCAAGCAACCATTATCTCTTATCTGAGCTTCTAAAATGAACTACTAATTAGATTCCCCATATTTGCTCTTTCCTTTGCTCAACAAGGAATTAACTCACACAATTACGGAGGCTGAGAAGTCCCTATCTTTAGTGAGGAAGCCGGAACCCCAGGAGAGCCAGTGATACAAAGATACAGTTTCAGTCTGAGTTTGAAGGCCTGAGAACCAGGAGAAATGATGGTGTAAGCTCCAGTCCAAGAGTATAAAGAAAAGACTGATTGCTCTAGCTCATATAGTCAGGCAGGTGAAGTTTACTCTTAGTCAGCTTTTTAGTTCTACTGAGGTCTTCAGTTGATTGGATAAGTGGCACCCACACTAGACAGGGCTATCTGTTTTACTCAGTCTTCCAATTCTAATGTTAATCTCATCCAAAACACCCTCATTGATAAACCCAGAATAATATTTGACCAAAGGTCTGGGCACCCAATGGCCCAGTTGAGTTTACACATAACATTAGTCATTATACTCTTATGTATCCCACCCGCCACCATAAATGCCAGAGACCAGAGTTGCTTTTTGCCCAAAAGGCATAAGTACTAATAGAATGTACAAAGCTGCATAATTTGGTCCTTATGTATCTCTTTTACCTCACAGTGCTCTCCCATTTAGTGTCTATTCTTTTTTTTTTTTTTTTTTTTTTTGAGACAGAGTCTCACTCTGTTGCTCAGGCTGTAGAGTGCTGTGGCTTCAGCCTAGCTCACAGCAACCTCAAACTCCTGGGCTCAAGCAATCCTTCTGCCTCAGCCTCCCGAGTAGCTGGGACTACAGGCATGAGCCACCATGCCCGGCTAATTTTTTTTTTTCTGTATATTTTTAGTTGGCCAATTAATTTCTTTCTATTTTTATAGTAGAGACGGGGTCTTGCTCTTGCTCAGGCTGGTCTTGAACTCCTGACCTTGAGCTATCCACCCGCCTCGGCCTCCCAGAGTGCTAGGATTACAGGCGCAGACTCTTTTTTTTTGAGACAGAGTCTTGCTCTGTTGCCTGGGCTACATGGCTTCAGCCTAGCTCACAGCAACCTCAAACTCCTGGGTTCAGGTGATCTTCCTGCCTAAGCCTCCTGAGTAGCTGGGACTGCAGGTGCATGCCACCATGCCCAGCTCATTTTTTCTATTTTTTAGTTGTCTGGCTAATCTCTATTTTTATTAGTAGAGATGGATCTCACTCTTGCTCAAGGGTCCCCAACTCTTGACCTCAAGTGATCCTCCCACCTCTGCCTTCCAGAGTGCTAGGATTACCGGTGTGAGCCATTGTGCCTGGCATTCAGTAACTTTTTAACATTTAATAGCCTTATGTGAATATCTTCAGCATTTCACAGGAATCTAACTCATATACCAGCTTAGTTCAAAATGTTTAAGTATTAACAAATAAATCCCTTATTTTTAAAAACTGAGAAAGTGAAGAGAACCAGAAAGCATGCTTACTTCAAAGTCAGAAAGGAAGCCAGTTCCTGATCTTGCTTAGCCTGCCCTTTCAACTCACAGCTATGGTATAAAAGGAATAGAGAATGTCTGGGCCAGCCAGGTGTGGTGGCTCATGGCTGTAATCCTAGCACTCCGGAAGGCCCAGGAGGGACGATTGCTTGAGCTCAAGAGTTTGAGACCATCTTGAGCAAAAGCAAGACCCCTACCTCTACAAAAAATAGAAAAATTAGCCGGACGTGGTGGTGCACACCTATAGTCCCAGCCACTTGGGAGTCTGTGGCAGGAGGATTGCTTGAGCCCAGGAGTTTGACATTGCAATGAGCTATGATAATGCCACTGCAGAAAGGCCATCTGAAAGGAGCTGCATCTCCTCATTCTTGTTCTACTTGGACCATCTGCCTTTCTAGGGCAGTTATTGCAATACAATTTCAATATAGCAATAGTAATTGCCTTAGTGTCACTTTTTTGGTAGATTTTTACTGAATTCCAGCTGTCTGTTTATATTATTCAAGATTAGTACTGAAAGCCAGGCTACCTGCTGGTTAAAAAAGAAATTGAATGATTACCAAAAATATAAAAAGAAAAATAAAAAATTGAACATTTCTGTTTGTGGAAATAGCCAGATTTAAAATATGTGTACAAACATCACTCTCAGAAATAGTGATACAGCTCTGTACTATGCAACAGGAGAGATGGTCACCTTAAATTGTTTTTATTTATATACCAGTAATTTGTAATTTCAAGTAATTATATAAACTTACACCATGTTCACATATTATATTCTATTTGTAGCTTTCTATTTGAAAATGTATGTAGAGCAAATAAGATGGTTGAATAAGTGTATGAACCAAGCCTTAGGAGTAGATAGACTTCATTTTGAAGATGTTGATGTAACTTGGCTTTCCCATAAAGACTGTCACTGTAATTGCATAGTGTTTGAGACCTGAACTTAATGTCTGCACAAATACCCCAGATTTTTACCTAAGTACAAGTAAAATTAGCTGGGCATTTGTGATAGCACTTGTCACAGTGTTTAGCAGTATTGCTGTTTAACTTTTCTTCTTCTTTTCTTAGGGACAGTCTCCCTCAATTCGCCAACTTATCATGCATGCGATGGCAGAATGGTACATGAGAGGCGAGCAGTATGACCAGGCCAAATTATCTCGAATACTTGATGTGGCCCAGGACTTGAAGGTGAGTTCAGAAGAATAGAATGACACTGGCTTATTTATTAGTGATAAAAAATAAATTTTTGTATAGCACACATTTCTTAGGAATAATTCACATGTAACCAGCTCTTAGCTAAAATGAGTTGAGATTGATAATTTGCCTTGTAAGTCAAAAGGATGGAAAGGAGAGTGGTTTTAGATATGTAAGAATGTTTTTATTTGTTTTGATTGGTCTTCTATGTATTGTAAGGCTGTATTAAAGTGATAATTGAGCTTTTTTCGTAAATCTGTGAGATGCAATTTCTGGATAAACTAGGTGTATTTCTTCCTGAATCAACACGTTCTTTTGACAAATTGTTTGACTGGATACCATTAATCACTAGGTACATTAGTGTTGATAATACAGTTTTGCTTAGGTTAGAGTAAGCCTGTGTTTACGCTTTAAAAAATGGGGAAGGTAAATTATTGATCCTTTGAATCTTGCTCTTCTCTGGGTTTAGTTATTTGAAAAAGCACAGAGTAAAGTTTATTTTGAAGGTAGACTTCTGCATTTTCCTTTAAAAAGTGATCTAAGGACTAGTGTTAAACCACTGAATTGAATTAAGTTGTTTAAGTTGTGACCAAGTTGTTTAAATTAGCAGTGTGTTTTATTAGACTTGTTTGTGAAAAGTAGGAAATAGTGTGACAGAGAGATACTTAATAGCTTGACTTGTAGTTTCTAATATTGCTTCTTCTTTAGGCCTTGTCAATGCTGCTAAATGGTACTCCTTTTGCCTTTGTGATCGACCTTGCTGCACTTGCTTCACGTCGTGAATACCTCAAACTTGACAAGTGGCTCACGGATAAGATTCGAGAGCATGGGGTAAGCAGGATTTGTTCATTTATTTCTGCTTTTTAAATTTTGATAGCTAAAATTGCTAACAAACTTTTTTTTTTTTTGAGACAGAGTCTCACTCTGTTGCCCGGGCTGTAGAGTGCCATGGCATCAGCCTGGCTCACAGCAACCTCACACTCCAGGGCTCAAGCGATCCTTCTGCCTCAGCCTCCTGAGTAGCTGGGACTACCGGCATGTGCCACCATGCCCGGCTAATTTTTTACATGTATTTTTAGTTGTCCAGTTAGTTTCTTTCTATTTATAGTAGAGACGGGGTCTCGCTCTTGCTCAGGCTGGTCTCGAACTCCTGACCTTGAGCTGTCCACCCGCCTCGGCCTCCCAGAGTGCTAGGATTACAGGGCTAAGAAACTTTTAAAGTGGCAGTGAAGGTATTATTTATTCTGGATTTTAGTCAGTGTTTAGCAGTTTTTAATCTGAAAGCAGTTAAGATCAATTTCAAATATAGTAAGAGCCTTTTTTTTTTTCAGGAGCCTTTTATCCAAGCATGTATGACTTTTTTAAAGAGACGGTGCCCTTCTATATTGGGTGGACTTGCCCCAGAGAAAGACCAGCCCAAAAGTGCTCAACTTCCTCCAGAAACTCTGGCAACAATGTTGGCCTGTCTGCAGGCTTGTGCAGGGTAAGAAGAACATGCTTAAGAATGACCCTTTAATTCTGAAATTGGATTATATAGATGATTGTTAATTGTGGAAGGGAAGATTGAATGTGGGACAGCAGTTTAAGACAATCTGATGGTTAAGTACAACTTACTGTGCTACTTATATATTTGAATGTTTTGAATTAAAATTTTTTTGTTTTTTTGAGACAGTCTCTGTTGCCTGGGCTAGAGTGCCATGGCGTCTGCCTAGCTCACAGCAACCTCAAACTCCCAGGCTCAGGCGATCCTCCTGCCTCAGCCTCCTGTGTAGCTGGGACTACAGGCATACACCACCATGCCCAGCTAATTTTTTCTACATATTTTTATTTGGCCAATTAATTTCTTTCTATATTTAGTAGAGATGGGGTCTCGCTTTTTTGCTCAGGCTGGTTTCGTACTCCTGACCTTGTGAGATCCTCCCGCCTCGGCCTCCCAGAGTGCTAGGATTACAGGCATGAGCCACCGCACCTGGCCTAGATACATTTTTAAATACAGCTTCAGAGGGCTATTTGTGTCCTTACATTTGAAATACCTCTAATTGTTTTGAGCATCATATTACTACTTGTTACTAAGACAAACAAGTAGACCCATACCTTTAGAAGTGTAACTCCCTTTTCTGTTCCATGGTCTGTTAGTATAGTCACATGTCGCTTAACATCAGGGATATGTTTAGAGAAATGCATTATTAGGCATTTTTGTTGTTTGAGAATTATAAAGTATACTTAAACCTTGATGGTATAATGCACTACACACCTAGGCTATATGGTATAGCCTATTTTTCCTAAGCTACAAATCTATACAGCCCCTACTGAATATACTGAAAGCAGTTATAATACAATGGTAATTATCTGTGTATCTAAACATAGAACAGCTATAGTAAAAATATAGTATTATAATCAGTGGGACCACCGCCTTATATGTGGTCCTGCACAACCATTTAGATGGTTGACATTGTCATTATGTGGTGCACTACTATCTTTTTCTTCTTGGCTTCAGTGGATGTAAAACAACTTGTTAAATTTGTAGTCTGTGTTTGAAGCATTGTTATTTCGTGTTGGCACAAGATTTTGCTGTAGGGATTTAATGTAATTGCAGACTTATTTAGTACTGATACCGCTGTGACCTTTTTTTGTTTTCAAACATGTGAAACAACTTTCTTGTCTGAGAAACCACTTTTTTTTTTTTTTTTTTTTGGGAAACAGGATCTTACTCTGTCTCTCGGGTTGGAGTGTAGTGGCACAATCGTAGTTCACTGCAATTTTGAACTACTGGGGCTCAAGTGAAGTGATTGTCATGTCTGAGCTTTTCAAGTAACTAGGACTATAGGCTAATATTCTGATAAAAGTTTTTTTGGTAGAGACGGTCTCAAAATGTTGCTCAGGATGGCCTTGAACTCCTGGCCTCAAGTGATCCTCTTGCTCCAGCCTCCCAAAGTGCTGGGATTACAGGTGTGAGCCACCACTCCCAGCCACATGTTTACATTTTAATGATAATAGTTAAATTTTGATTTCAGGAGGGTTGATTTAAGATAATATCAAGTTCATGTAGAGCTTCTGAATATAAGGAGCCCCCCATAGTTTTGTGAAGCAATACAGGTTGAGTATCTTAATTTGGAATGCTTGGGGCCAGAAGTATTTACTTTTTTTTTTGATTATTTACACTATACTTATTTGCTAGTTACATACTCCAAATTCGAAAATCCAAAATCTAAAATGCTTCAATGAGCATTTCCTTTTAGCATCATGTGGGCTTTCAAAAATTTTCAGGTTTTGGAGCATTTCTGATTTGGAATGCTCAACCTGTACTAAGAACCTAAGATAGGAGAATGGGTTTTTCTGTCAAATATTTATCCTACTTTACGTTTGTTTTAGAGGACAATCACTTCTTTATGCTCTTGTTAAATGTAGTTACTGAATAGGTATGATACTTTTAGCTATACTTAATAAATGTTATCTTTGACTGTGACATACTAGAATAAAAATTGCTTGCCTGTTTGCCTTGATATGTCTGGGTTTGGATGTGGTTTTGTAACAGTGGTTGAAAATATGTAATGTTTCTTTTTAAAATATATTGGTTGTATTATATGCAAGTTTTAGCTTCAGGGGTACAAATTAGAGTTTCAAGAAAATCCAATGCTCAGAAAATCCTAGTGATGAATGACAGATGTAGAGGGGTTGGATATGGCAGAAATTTAGCCATCTATTCCAACAAATTTTCTTTATTAGAAAATTAGTTTGGCTTAGGTAGGTGTTCTGAAGAATAGCCAGTCATGCTCTTTCCTTCTCTCTGTAGGAGTGTTTCTCAGGAGTTATCAGAGACCATTCTCACCATGGTGGCCAATTGTAGTAATGTTATGAATAAGGCCAGACAACCACCACCTGGAGTTATGCCAAAAGGACGCCCTCCCAGTGCTAGCAGCTTAGATGCCATTTCTCCTGTTCAGGTAAATGAATATTGCAATTGATACATCTGCATTTGTTCACAGACTTGGAATAGAATAAGCTTCTACATCATCATTAATAAATTATCTGACTTTATTACATTTTAGATAACTACACGTCTAGCAGTATATTTTAAAAGAGATCCATACATAGGCATTGTCATTGAGAATAGATTTTAATCATCAAATAGAACATGTGTAAGAGTAAAGATAGAAACAAAACTATTTAGGTAAATGGAAAGGGTTTCTTTTTAAAATAAGAATTACATATACTTCTGAGAAATAAGCACTGCCTTTGAACCTGATGTGTCTTGTTTGTAGCTTCACGGGCCAAGCAACAGTGCTAGAGCATAACGACTTGTTATAACTGGGGCTCTTCAGCTCTCAACTGAACTGCTCTTTTAAAAACAAGGTACATTTAAGTTACTCCCTGACATCAACCACCCCTTTCTCTCTGGGAGCAACATACTGCGCTTCAATTTTCAGCTGCTTTGAATGGCAGTTTGGGGTTTAAAGAAAGAGGCACTTACTGATTCTTCAGTGGCTACTTTATAAAAGGCATTTGCTTGTCATTTTTTATAATCTGAAGGCATGAAATAGTGCCATAAACTATAAGAAGCTTGGATGTGTAGTTAGTAGATATTTAAAAAAATATTTTGGTCAATAGCATACCTTGTTTTTGTTTTCAAAGTCAGAGCTGATCTTCCCCCAATCTCCAAGATTCTCAAGTTTTAGCTAGATTTATTTCTAATTTTTAGTGTTTTCGTTTGTGTTGAAAATTAAGTAAATTAGCTTAAGAGATTATTTGTTTTATTAATAAAGTGGCTTATTTGAAATTGCAAAGACTTAATGTAATAACTGTCCCATGTCACTACTAAATGTTTAGTGGTATAGTGACAGGGTCATTCATCTTAAATGTTTATTCTTGAAGTTTTGTAGTTGTCTTCTTATGGCTCTGGTATAGGTCTAGCATCCCTAATCTGAAAATCACAAATACTCCGAAATCTGAAAGCTTCGAGCCTTGACATGATACCACAAGCAGGAAATCCCACACCTAACCTCATGTTATGTATCAAGCTACAACACAAACATAACTTTATTGATGCACAGAATTATTAAAAATATTGTGTAAAATTACCTTTGAGCTATGTGTATATCAAACATAAATGGATTTTGTGTTTAGACTTAGGCCCTACCCCCAAGGTATCTCATTACATTTATGCAAAATTCAAAAATCTGAAGAAAAAAAATAAACTCAAATTTGAAATGTTTCTGATCCCAAGTATTTTGGTTTTTTTTTTACCTTCCCCTGCCCGCCCTCCCCCGCCCCAAGTATTTTGGATAAGGGATACTCAACCTTTACTCTGGCAAAGGCTAAACTCTTTAAATCTGTTTCATATGTGACATAGTAAGAAAAATAACTAGCACATTTGACTTGATACTGTGATATAAGTATCATGATTGTATGGGTGTTGTAGTTTTTTTTATTAAGAGTATGAAGAGCTATTGTTAAAGATTGCTTTGCCTGTGTTATGTCCTTGAAGTATGTTTAATACATTTTTATAATGTTTTTCCTTAGATTGACCCTCTTGCTGGAATGGCATCTCTTAGTATAGGTGGTTCAGCTGCCCCTCACACTCAGAGCATGCAGGGTTTTCCTCCAAATTTGGGTTCTGCATTCAGTACCCCTCAGTCACCAGCAAAAGCATTTCCACCCCTTTCAACCCCAAATCAGACAACAGCATTCAGTGGTATTGGAGGACTTTCATCACAGCTTCCAGGTAAGCAGGGGGAGCATGGATTAGTTAAGTTTCATTGTGCCTTAGTATACGGTAAGGGGTTTAGAGTCACTATGATAATAAGGAAAGCTGCTTAAGTGAAAGTATGTAAACTGCTTCAGCATGTAAAATTGGGAAGAGAAAAACATTATTACATTTAATTCAGCTAATTGGAAGACAGACTTAGGATATGTGTAGTTGAAAAGTTAGTTGAATTATTCAATAATGATTGTGTATTGCTAAACGATAGTATAAACAGTAACGAGTTAATTGCATATTCTAAAGGGCTTAGGTGAAGAACTCACAGCTTTATGAATTATTCCAGGTTGGTATAATAACGGTAGAAAGAAACTACTGTACATATTAGGTTCAGACATATGTTATGCCTGCCTTGTGCTTCACTGACCTTGAAAATTATAGTAAAACCCCCAGAACCTATTCAGTGTTTTCGAGTATTTTGGCTTGTAACTTCACATCAAAATAAAGGCTACTTTTTTTCCTGTTTGTGCCCACTTGCCTGAGCTTTCTATATTTTTGTGGTTACACTGTAAGTTAGTGCATTAAAACCTAAGGACTGAAATGTTGTCATGATTCTGTAATCTAGTTAATAACTGCTGCTTTTTGGTTCTAGCCTTGATGATTCACTTAAACCAAAGTTACTGTACTTATTGAGGCCTTCCTAGCAAAGCTCTTAACTGTTGTAACATTCTGTTTGTTGAAAATTGAGAGGAATGAAGTTCTGACTTACCATGAAATTCTCCATTTTAATCATTGAGAAAAGCAAGCCAGCCCCTCTTATTATGACTATTTTGGGTATGCTGGTATGTGCCTTGAGAATGTATACATTAAAATTTTGCATATTATCATGAAATAAAATAATTCCAGATGCTGAAGGAATTTTGGCATTGTTCATTTTCACCTACTCTTTACTATTTTCTTTCTCTATAAAATTGAATAGATGTGTAATAAGGGAATCAGTAAAGATCCTGACTTAAAATAAGAACATGTATCTGAGATGTGAATAAAGTCAAGAATATGAGTAATGATGATAGGACTTTTGGCTGCCTTCATTCTCTCTAGTAGGTGGTCTTGGCACAGGCAGCCTGACTGGGGCTCTTGGACTCCCTGCAGTGAATAACGACCCTTTTGTACAGAGGAAACTGGGCACCTCTGGACTGAACCAGCCTACATTCCAGCAGAGTAAGATGAAACCTTGTAAGTGGTAGTGTTGTCTGTGATTGTGAAGTGTGACTGATGCACATAAATTTTTTCCAGTTGTCTTATTTGTTGTCCCTAAAGTTACATGAACAAAATACTGACTTAATGTATTCTTAGTAGGGTCATCTGTTGATGTGCCTTCTAGACCACTGGGAATAAATTCATGAATTTGAACTATTAAAATAAAAATTAGAGGTGTCTCTCCATTTTTACTCTAGATTCCCAGAACAAAGTAATGGTCAATAAAGTGGCAGCATCCTGAGGGTGTTATTCTAAAAGTAAGAAGTTAGATATGGTAAAGAGAAAAGGCTTAAATATATGAACATAAATATTGTTTCTGATGTAAAAATTTGTTGTTTTTTAACAAGCCAGGAGCAGACATGAAGACATGAGAATTCAGATTTCTGTTTCAGCTTAGTTGTTTTTTTTTCTTTTCTTTTTTTGAGACAGAGTCTCACTCTGCTCGGGCTAGAGTGCCATGGCGTCAGCCTAGCTCATAGCAACCTCAAACTCCTGGGCTCAAGCAATCCTTCTACCTCAGTCTCCCAAGTAGCTGGGACTACAGGCATGCGCCACCATGCCTAGCTAATTTTTTCTATATATATTTTTAGTTGGCCAATTAATTTCTTTCTATTTTTAGTAGAGACAGGGTCTCACTCTTGCTCAGGCGGGTTTCGAATTCCTGGCCTTGAGCGATCCAACCGCCTCAGCCTCCCAAGAGTGCTAGGATTACAGGCGTGAGCCACCGTGCCCGGCCCAGCTTAGTTGTTTATAAAGTAAATAACTATATATTTAAGGTTATAACTTTATAATATATATACCCTTTATGTCATAAACATTGCCATATAACATATATGGTGCAATATATAATAAACCAATTTTAAAAGTCTCGTCTTCTTACTAATTTTACTGTCCTTAGTAAAGACAGAGAAATCTTTTATAAATCCATAGTTGTGTTGACTTATATGTCCTTGTCATTGTGACTAAACAGTCATGATACAAGGTTCCAAAGTACATCAACTGACTTAATAATGTTAGTATGAAAGGCTTGTCTGAATGTTATGTTTTGTAGCATGCTTTGTGTTTATATCAGTCTGTCATGCACATGCATTGATAATTCATGTGATTTAACATGTTAAATGTGATTTTTATTATAAAATAATAAGGACTTGTTAACCTCTACTGAGGTTGTATTAAGGGTAAGTGCATTATGATTTTGAAACTAGTTCTAACTTTTTTATTTTTTTGAAACAGAGTCTTACTCTGTTTCCCAGGCTAGAGTGCCGTGGTGTCAGCCTAGCTCACAGCAACCTCAAACTCCTGGGCTCAAGCAATCCTTCTGTGTCAGCCTCCCAAGCAGCTGGGACTACAGGCATGCGCCACCATACCTGGCTAATTTTTTGTATATATTTTTAGTTGGCCAATTAATTTCTTTCTATTTTTACTAAAGACGGGGTCTCGTTCTTGCTCAGGCTGGTTTTGAACTCCTGACCTTGAGCGATCTTCCTGCCTCAACCTCCCAGAGTGCTAGGATTACAGGCGTAAGCCACCACGCCTGGCCTAGTTCTAACTTTTATATTGTGATAAGTCTCAGTGAAGGAAATATTAAAGTGGGGCTATATAAGGGAATTTTGTTAAAGTTGTATTATGTCTACCTAGAACATGTTAATACTGAAACTTGACTACCTAATACTATACCTATACTACCTAATACTACCTATACTTTATACAATTTCTTATTGTTTTTCCTTTAAAGTTAGGCCTATACTGGTCTCTCTGGCTCTGTGTATTTTATTTTACTTTATTTATTTATTTATTTATTTTTTGAGACAGGGTCTCACTCTGTTGCCCGGGCTGTAGAGTGCCGTGGCATCAGCCTAGCTCACAGCAACCTCAAACTCCTGGGCTCAAGCAATCCTTCTGCCTCAGCCTCCCGAGTAGCTGGGACTACAGGCATGCGCCACCATGCCCGGCT
>CAUYRT010060902.1:0-17260 GCA_963574885.1 Lepilemur ruficaudatus
CTAGCACTCTGGGAGGCCGAGGCGGGTGGATAGCTCAAGGTCAGGAGTTCAAGACCAGCCTGAGCAAGAGCGAGACCCCGTCTCTACTATAAATAGAAAGAAATTAATTGGACAACTAAAAATATATGTAAAAAATTAGCCCAGCATGGTGGCGCATGCCTGTAGTCCCAGCTACTCGGGAGGCTGAGGCAGAAGGATCGCTTGAGCCCAGGAGTTTGAGGTAGCTGTGAGCTAGGCTGATGCCACGGCACTCTACAGCCTGGGCAACAGAGTGAGACTCTGTCTCAAAAAAAAAAAAAAAACAGAATTGGTTTAATTAGCAACCCTTCTTATTTTAATAAGAAGCAACATAATGTTTTATTTAAGCTTCTTAAACCATAAATTAAGGATTCTTGGTTTGACTTACTATAAATTGTGAAGAGGGAAGTCTCGCCATCAGTGGTTTTCTGTTCTGCCATTTCATTAGCATTATCTTGTTTAAAGAAGTATTTACTATGTAATTATATTTATTTTAATATATGTCCTGTCATATTATTTGAAGGACATTATTAAATGCATTAAATGTTGACTATACTGTTGATAACTACATTTATTAATTTTTTTGTTCTGGGAATGAATTAGAGTTTGCGTTTTATTTTTTGTGGTTGAGTGCTTATTAAAAACATTGTATTAAAGTTGTTTAGCTTTAAATTTTAGAATATTATATGTAAATATTTGGATTTTACTTTTAACATATTTAAGTTTAATATAACTTCTTTTTTGTTGTCAAACTTAAAATCCATTTTTACATTTTATTTTTAATAACTGAGATTTAGTGATCAGCTAGCTAAAGAGTAAACATACTATACATGAGGTAAACATACTACAAATTTGTTAGAGTTGTTTACCTGCCTTGGGAATATTTGGGAAGGGACTTTTAAAATATGGCATGATGTTAAGTGATAATACAGTTGAAAACATTAAGTGTTGCAGGCTATCTTTCTCTCTCTCCTTCCTTACCTCTTTTCAGATTTTTATATTCTGTGAGGTTGTCTTGAAAATATGCTCAGCGTGTTTATAAAATGTTACATTGGAAGATAGTCTTAATTTAGCCAGACATTAGTATTATGTTATTAAGTATGAAATGTCCGATTTCCTTACGTGTACTAAGTTCCACAGTTGATATCTCTGACATTTCTTTGTTTTTTTTTTTTTTTTGACTTTGATATCTACATGTGAGATATCTCTGACATTTCACTTTGACACTTCTTCTTCTGTTATGTTTATTGTGAAGGTACGTCCTCCAGTCTTTCAAATGCATGTTTTGGCTTATGATTATCTTTCAAATTACTTTTTAAAGCAATGTTGTGAAACCATGGATAAGTCAAAAATTCATGTTATTTTTTGAATATGAATTTCATCACGGAACCAATGCAGCACAGACAGCTCGAAATATCAGTGAAGTATTTGGGAAGGATGTGGCTAATGAATGCACAGTACATTGATGGTTTGTTTGATAACTTCCATTCTGGTGACATTAATCTTGAAAATGAGTCATGTGGGTGACCTGAGACCAAGGTGGATAATGATGAACTGAAAGCTGTAGTGGAATTGAATCCATCTCCACCCATGGGTGAATTAGCAGCAAGGTTTGAGGTTACTATTCCAACAACATTGGACCATTTGAAACAAACCAGCAAGGTAAAGAAGCTGTATAGATGGATACTGTGTGAGTTAAACGAACACTAGAAAAGAAATCATCTCAACGCTTGCTTTTTCTTTGCTGTTACGACATAAAGGCAAACCATTTCTACACCATATTGTTACATATGATGAAAAATGGTTTTTGACAATCACAAGCATTTGACACAATGGTTGGATAAAGAGGAAGTGTCGAAACACAGTCCAAAACTGAATATTCATCAAGAAAAGGTGATAGTCTGTTTGGTGGTCCAGTGATGTTATTATCCTCTACGACTTCATGAAACCTGGTCAATCGATTATAGCAGGTGTCTACTGCAACCATTTGGCAAAATGCTGGGGATGCTTGTGATTAAGCAGCCGAGATTGGTCAGCAGAGACAGGCCAATCCTCTTGTAAGACAGTGCTGGACTGGACCACAGTTTGCTTAAACTACGGAAAGTGGACTTGGAAACTCTCTGTCATCCGCTGTATTCTCCAGACCTTGCACCAACTGACTGCCACTTCTTCCAGGCTTTGGACCACTTCTTGCAAGGAAAAATATTCAATTCTCAACAAGCTGTGGAAAAGCCTTTTGCGATTTCATCACCACTTGTGCTCTATAGGTGTCTTTGCTGCTGGCATGAACAACTTACTGTTAAGATGGCAAAACTGTGTCAGTAGTTTAGGTGCATACTTTGAATAATTGTACTGCTTGTTTGAAATATAGTAAAGTACACGTTTGATTTGAAATCGGACATTTGATATTTAATGACCTAATAGTAAAACATACGGATTCCCGCTTGTGATGATTAAACTTAAGATTTTTTGCCTTTACAATGGTGCGAAAGCGATACACATTCATTGTGCTCCTCAACTTAACCACAGAGCCGCCATGTCAGGAGAAACTCATTATAGGTTGAAAATATTGTAAGCTGAAAAAGGTACCTTCAGTTTAAAATATTTTCAACTTATTGTGGGTTTATTGGGAAGTAGTCCCATTGTAAGTTGAGCAACTCCGTTAAGAGCTAAATTTTGATGATACTGTTCATAAAATATAGTTTGGACCACTGTCTCAGAATTCTTTTATCTGCCTTGATTTTGGCATGTATTTTTCTTTGTATATTTAAAATATTAAAAATACCATTTATTATAAGTAATATTACTTATATTTAATAGTAAATATTGTACTATCCAAATTACTTAAGAATGAAGTAATAATTTTTAACTTACAACTTTTATATAGTTATAAGAAAATTTAAAAAAATACTTAGCCTTTGCTTTACAGAGAATTTCTGTGTGACTCAAGCTATATTACCAATGATTATATATTAATTATACAGTGGAAGCAAGGAGAGAAGAGAAGTGCATGGTGTGAAATGTGACTTTGAATAAAGGATAGTTTCTACAAAAATGGAAAATTTGGCATGTATTTTAAAAGGAACCAAAGTACATATTTGAAATTAAAGCTTTGTTTTTCAGGGTTTAATTCAATCATTAATAGTTTAGATTGTGAATTATTGTTTAAGAAGAATGTCTTCTAACACTGTTAGTTAATGTTCATTACTAAAAGAAAAACAAACTGTTTTTCTTTACTCATACTTTTAACAACGAAATGTGTGGGTTTCTTTTCCTGTCAAGTGATTCTCCAGTTCTCTGTTTACAACAGCTGGGTATCCTACAATTCAATTTTTTTTTGAGACAGAGTCTCACTCTGTTGCCCGGGCTAGAGTGCCGTGGTGTCAGCCTAGCTCACAGCAATCTCAAACTCCTAGGCTCAAGTGATCCTCCTGCCTCAGCCTCCCGAGTAGCTGGGACTACAGGCATGTGCCACCATGCCCGGCTAATTATATATATATATTTTTTAATTGTACAGCTAATTTCTTTCTATTTTTTTAGTAGAGACGGAGTCTTGCTCTTGCTCAGGCTGGTCTCGAACTCCTGAGCTCAAACGATCCGCCTGCCTCTACCTCTCAGAGTGCTAGGATTACAGGTGTGAGCCACTGTACCTGGCCTATAATTCAATTTTGGCACTACCCAGAGTTAGTGCAGATCCTGCAGATTAAGGACTGAGTCCCACAAGACTGTCCCCACTTCAGAGGCCAATTGCAAGTCTCAGATTGTCACCTGTACTTCTGACCAACCAGCTATAAATTGGGGTTCCCACAGCCTTCTCCTTAGATTACTTAATTTACTAAAACAGGTCACAGAATTCTGGAGTACTTTATTTACTATTACTGGTATATTATAAAGGATAAAACTCAGGAACAGCCCAAAGGAAGAGACACATAAGATAAGTTATTAGTGGGGAGGGATGTAGAGCTTCCATGTCCTCTCTGGGTGCACTATCCTTCCAACCCTCAGTGTGTTCATCAGCCTGGAAGCTCTCAGAACCTCATTGTTTAGGTTTGCATTAATAATAGAGCATAGGCTAGATTGCATAGGCTAGATTGATTAAATCATTGGCCATTGGTGATTGAGCTCAATCTCCAGTCCCCCTCCCCTCCAGGTCTTAACGAGTTAAGAGAGGACAGGGCTTTTCAGGAACAACAGTTTAGAATGGCTGAGGTTTGTGTTTGGTGAGGCTGAAAAGTACGATGAGACTATTTAGTTAAGAAGGGGCCAGTTCACAGTTGTTGTCAAAACTGCAAAGGGATTTCAGTCTAAATCTAGTTGCTCGTTGCTCAAAGATCCTATTGTTGAGACAACATGGAATGCCAAGGAAGAATGGAATTTTTTAATCTTACAGACATCTTGTCAGGAGAATGGGAGAAGCTGCCTCAAATCCACCTCTGGAGAGGCCATATGCCTTTGGGCAGGTTGTGGTGTAACTAACAAGGGGCTGCATGCATTGGGGGCAGGTATTTTTGCAATCTTCAAGTTTGAAATTACTGCAAAATCAAAAGGTAAGCCAGATGCTGTGACTCTTACTTTACATGTTCCCTCAGGAAGTCTGCCCAGGGCCCTTCAGAATCTCAGCTCCTTTGTCTTGCAGCAAGTCCACCATTTCTGGGGAAAAAACATATAAGGGTTATTTGAAATTTGTTCTTGGGGCCGATTACAATTTAGAAGCAATTCTAGTCTGTTTATTTTACTGATTAACTTGATTAATTTAGAGACTGGTTCTCACTATGTTGCCTGGGCTGGAGTGCAATAGCATGATCATAGCTCACTGCAGCCTCAAATTCCTGGCTCAAGCGATATTCCTGCCTCAGTCTCCTGAGTAGCTGGGACAAGAGGTGTATGCCATTATACTTGGCTAATTAAAAAAAATTTTTTTTTTTAGAGATGGGAATCTCACTATGTTGTCCAGGCTGGTCTCAAACTCCTGGCCTCAAGCCATCCTCCTGCCTCAGCCTCCCAAGTAGCTGGGATTATATGTTATGAGCCACCACACCTGGCTTAATTTTTGATTTTGCAATACCTTCAAACTTAAAGAAGGTTGCAAAAATACTGCAAATAGTTATATATCATTCACCCATCCCCAAAAATGTGAACATTGTGCCATGTTAACTTGTCTTTCTCTCCTTTCTCTTTTGCTGTCTGTCTCTCATTGTCTCCCACTCTCATTGTGCAGAATTTTTCTGAACCATTAGAGAGTAAATTGCAAATATAATGCCCCTTTAGCGTAAGTACTTTAGCGTATAGTTTTAATAAAATGGAAATTTCTTACACAATTAAAGTAATCAAAATCAATAAATTAATATTGTTACAGATATATTACCTAATCTGCTAATCATATTCAAATTTTACTCAGTAATATCATGTATACCAAAGGGGAAAGCTTTTTTTTTTTCCTGTTCCAGGATCCAGTCCAAAGTCACAAATTGCATTTAGCTGTCATGTTTATTCCATATTTGCCAGTCTGAAATATTTCCTCACTCATTGCCTTTTATGGCCTTGATGTCTCTGAAAGCCCTGTTGTTTCAGGTTCTGTGAGGAACTGCCATGTGCCTTTCTGAGGTCTTAACAATGGATTTTGCAGCCACACGCTTGTTTAATCTTCATACAGAGATTTTCTGACAGGCGTCTAGATTTTGTTTGGGAGCCATTCTTTAATTTTAGCATTAGTTGCTGTCTGGAGAGACTGGGAATTTTATAAACCAGCAAGTCTTGGTTCTTTTTTCCCTTTAGCTTATATCTCTATACTCTTCCTTTTTACTATAAACAGTAAGAAATTTTATTGCACCGTCAACAGATAACCTGGAAAACTCCTTAGTTATATCATACAATTCATTAAATACATTTTCTGTTTTTCATATTAACACAGACAACATTGTTGATAAACTTTCAGTTACTACTGAAGTTTTTAAAAAACTTTTTTATGGTAAAATAGACATAACATTTGCCATTTTAACGACTTTGATGGCTTACTATAAATTTTGTAACATTCTGTTGGTTGCATAGGTCAGCCTGTTCAATGTGGTTTGGCACTACATAGGGACAGAGATCATTGGGAGCCACTGAAGCTGGCTACCACATCCTGAGATTTGAGCAAATAATTCTTTTTCTTATCAAAATTTCACCCATAAGCTTAGCAGCCATTGATAATTCAAGCTTAAAATATATAGTGCTTGACAAAAAAGTAATTACCTAATTCCGTTATTCTTTCTCAATAGGAAGGGAGGAGTCAACAGAGAAAATCAAGGAGAGTAAGTTGAGTATTAAAAGGATAAATTTATGTCCTTTACATTTAGTGCTAAGAAAGTTGTTGAGGAGGAGTTTCAATGTAGTGGTGAGGACAGAAGCCAGTTCTAGTTAGTAGATAAATAAAGTGGGTATAAGGAAGTATAGATAGGGAGAGTAGTTAACTCTTAAGAATTTCAGATACGAAGAGAATACTATGTCTTCCTCTGTTTTGGTGGTGAAGAAAGAAAAGAAGCATGTAGGTGAATAACTAGGTCACCTGGATAATGGAGCCAAGAAAGTAGGTATGGGTAGAATCCTTTGGGAGATATTGCTAGGCAGATTGTGTAAAAGAATGAGGCAAGTAGGTTATTTGCAAAAGTGTTTTAAAATAATGGATCTTGAGATTGAGGTTGGCTAATTCTCCAAGGGACACTGGTTTCTTTTGGTAGGGATAGCATTTCTGTTGGAGTGGGTCCTTGTCCTATAATGGACTCCTGGACAGTTAGTTTGAAAGGGTGTGTCAGTCCTTACTGTGGTCTCCTTGCACTTACTTGGTGTTGGCCGTGCAGAACTCATCCTGGTTTCAGTGGCTGTTTTTAATGGGGCCCTCAGTGCATTTCCGTGGATACTGTTGACTATTTTGGGGTTTTCTTGTTACTTCTTGTTCTTCACAAATGCTGTTATCATGCAGGTCTGATAGCTCCTTTTTCTGCACCCGCTTGTATTTTGGGGTTGATGGTAGTGCTTTGACATTTGGTTATGTTGTGTTATTCCACAGGTTTTTGGTTTTGTTATTTAGTTGCTTTGTTTTTGTGTGGAGATTCAGAAAGATTGAGAAATAATGTTGCCACCACCATATTCTCTGTCTTGGGGTTTTCTCTTCTATTGTATCTTTTTTATTGTCTGTGTATATGAACACTTTTTATATATTAATTTTACATCTTACTACCTTTATTGAGGTAGTTTTATCACTGATTCATTTTATCACTGATTCTTTAAAGTTTTGAGGCAGGAATTTTAACCTCAAATAGTAATTTGAGACAGAAGTTAAAAGCAGTTTTAAAAGACTTTACTGTTTCACTGAATCCTTTGTGTCATCATAGCTTTAAAGCAATGATCTTTTGTTTTTCATTTTAAAAATAATAAGTAGCAGAAACAAACTAATTTCAAACTTGTAGTTGTGGCTTTTCAATTAAGTGAAGGAATGGATGAAGAAAAAGCATATAATGTACAGATAGAATAAAAGCATACCTCATTGCATTATCCAAGATAATACAAGAGGTGCTAGATCACCATTGTTTTTTGTTTCTGAATAGAACTCCATGGTATACATATACCACATTTTATTAATCTGCTCATGTATTGATGGGCACTTGGGTTGTTTCCACAACTTTGCAATTGTGAACTGTGCTACTATAAACATTCGAGTGCAGATGTCTTTTTTATAGAGTGTCTTTTGTTCTTTTGGGTGGATGCCCAGTAATGGGATTGCTGGATCAAATGGTAGATCTACTCTTATCGCTTTCAGGTATCTCCATATTGCTTTCCACAGGGGTTGCACTAGTTTGCAGTCACACCAGCAGTGTAGGAGTGTTCCTATCTCTCTACATTCACGTTGACATTTATTGTTTTGGAACTTTTTGGTAAAGGCCGTTCTCACTAGATATAAGTGATATCCAGTGATAAGAGATATTGTGGTTTTGATTTGCACTTCCCTGATGATTAGAGATGTTGAGCATTTTTTCATACGTTTGTTGGCCATTCTTCTGTCTTCTTTTCTTGAAAAGTTACTGTTCATGTCCTTTGCCCACTTTTTGATAGGGTTGTTTGATTTTTTCTTCCTTATTTTCCTGAGTTCTGGATAGATTCTAGTTATCAGCCCTTTATTGGATGTGTAGCTTGTGAAAATTTTCTCCCATTCTGTAGATTGTCTGTTTGCTCTCATAACAGTTTCTTTGGCTGTGCAGAAGCTTTTTAATTTGATCAGGTCCCATTTATTTATTTTTGTTGTTGCTGTGATTGCCTTTGGCGTCTTCTTCATAAATTCTTCGCCTAGGCCAATGTCTAGAAGAGTATTTCCAATGTTTTTCTGTAGAATTCTAATAGTTTCACACCTTGGATTTAAGTCTGTTTACCCAGTGCGAGTTGATTTTTGTGAGAGGTGAAAGGTGTGGATCCTGTTTCAGTCTTCTACATGTGGCTATCCAGTTTTCCCAGCACCATTTGTTGAATAAAGATTCTTTTCCCCAGTGTATGTTTTTGTCTGCTTTGCAAAGATTAGATGGATATATAAGGATGGTTTTATATCTGGGTTCTCTGTTCTGTTCGACTGGTCAATGTCCCTGTTCTTGTGCCAGTACCAAGCTGTTTTAATAACTACAGCCTTGTAGTATAGTTTGAAGTCTGGTAAATTGATGCCTCCCATTTTGTTTTTATTGGCTAGGATTGCTTTTGCTGTACGTGGTATTCTCTGGTTTCATACGAAGCATAAAATTATTTTTTCTGTATTTGTGAAAAATGATGATGGTATTTTAATAGGGGTTGCATTGACTCTGTAGATCACTTTGGATAGTATAGACATTTTCACAAAGTTGATTCTGCTGACCCACGAGCATGGTATGGTTTTCCAACTGTTTATGTCCTCTGTTATTTCCTTCCTCTATTGCCCACTTTTAAAATAATTTCAGGATAGAAAAGTTTCCTAAAAAGTATTATCGTGTTAACTTACATGTTATGTTGCTAAAGTATTAACATTGCAGTCAGAAAATATCTTATGTACTTAGGAATTAAATGTAAAAAGTGGCATTATTTGGGGCAATTTAGTAAAACATGTATCCTTAATTTTTATGTATTTTATTCTGGTATGTAATCTGTTTTAGAGCAGGGACAGTGATATACGTTTTTCATGCCTTGAACAGATTAAGTTCTCTAAAAGGTTAAATTTAAGCAGCCTAAGAAAGAAAGAAATTCAGCTAATTCATTAAATAGTAGTAAATTTCACACCCAATACTGTTTCTTAACCTACTTATTCAGACAATTGAGAACATTTTTGTTAAAATTCTTTGACATTAAGTAATGGTCAGTTTTAGCACTTCATAGACAGAACACTACACCTTTATCTAAAATTTTTTTTTTGTTAGAGATAACTAATTCATCTATGTTCTGAGCAAACCTAGAAAAGAATTTTTTGTCTGGGTTTCAGTGCCCTGATCTCTGCTTTCTGGGCCATACAATTCAGTGCATGGTAGTGGAAAAATCTGACACTGTTGATATGTAAAGTGCTATGTAAACTTTAAAGTGCTACTTACATGAGCAGAACCTGTGCTGGGGGGAAAAAAAGTGCTACTTATAAAATGTCCACAAAAGAATTTGGTATTTTAAAAAAGAAAATGTGTATATTTTGCTAAATAGAAATGTAGCAAATAATTATAGACTTCAGTTTATTGGTGTGATTTTAGATTGATCACGGATAAGGGAGCTGAAGCCATTTAAAACTAACTTGTACTATTTGTTTATATGTAAAATATAATAACACTATCATCAGAGGAAGTGATTTTTAAAATTACTTTTTCTCAGAAATATTAGTTAACATTTTTAATTACTAGTTATAAAAGAATATTATGTACATATGGGCTGTAATTTAAATTTATGTTGGATTTTACTTCTATTCATTTTTAGAAATACAAAGAAAAGGACAAACACAAACAAAAACACAAGAAACAACCAGAACCATCACCTACATTGGTTCCATCGTTGACTGTTACTACAGAAAAAGTAAGTTTTAAGTATCACATTTTGTTTTATGTAAAACTAGTTATGTGCTGAATTTTACTTCTAAGAAGTATTTTCATTCCTAGGGTCTTGATTTTCTCTAACTTTTCCCATCTCTCCAACCATACATCAAGACTCAGGATTCCCACTTCTTAGTTCTTTTTCCTACCGTCTGTTTATTCTATACTTGTCTCCAAAGACTGTTAAGTAACAGTAATATCATTGGCATCACTGAGATTAAGAATTTGGGTTGTGGGTTAGACTTTTATTCACCTGTGATTTTGAATTCTGACTTCACCCTTTACTGATTGAGCTTTCAGGTTAATTAACCTCCCTGTAACTCAATTTCATGATTTACAAAGTCAGGGAAAAATTAGTGAAATTGAATGAGACAATACATGCAAAGCAATTAGAGTGACATCTGGTTCACAGTAAGCATTACTTAGTAAATGTTAAGTATTATTAGAATTGTTATCTTGTGGTTGATATGAAAACAAGTGGAAGCAAAGAATGGGTGCTGGGACAGAGTAAGCAAGTGGGAAGTACAGTAGGAGTGCGGCCAGCTTGAGGCCAGTCACGCAAGGTTGTGTAAGCCAGTGTAAGGACTTTGCCTTGTAGTTTGAATGAAAAGTGAACTTTTGGAGGATTTTGAACTGAAATGTAACATAGTTTGACTTGAGTTTTGAAAGGACCTCTGGCTGCTTTGTTGTGGATAGGTTATAGCGAGTCATATGATAATATAAGGATGAGCCTTGGATTTAGTCATTAGTCACCCTGACGAACAGTTTTAATGTACTGCCTGAGGCAAAAGCCTAATTGAAGTGGTTTTAAGACAAAAATGGGAGGAGAAAAGCCAGACAGTATAAATGATCGCTTTGAGGAACTTTGCTATAAAGAGCAGAGAAATGAGTGATAACTGGTCAGGGAAGTGGAGATGATAAAGGATATTTTTTAAATGGGAGCAATAATAGCATGTTACTGTGCCTAGTAGGAATGATACAGTAGAGAGGGGGAAATAATAATATAGAAGACAGGAAAATTACTAGAGTGATATCTAGAGTGATTACTAGAGGGATGGGACCTATTGTTATATAGAAAATTGGCTTTAATAACAGAAGAGAAAGCAAAAGGATGGGGTGGGTAGTATACAGGTATACACAGGGCATATATAAATGTAGGATTTTGGGGGAAGATCTTGTGATAAATTTAGATTTTTTCAGTGAAGTAAGAAGTAGTGCTATTAGTTGTGATGATGAGAGCAGTAGAGATTTGAGTAAAAAAAGGAGATATGGAATAGTTAACTATAATATTGGGAAAGAAAATTGACTAAGGAAATTGGTATGATAGCTTTGGAGCCGCAAGTTTCCACTCAAGGTTCATGGTCAAGAATTTAAAGTGATTCAAGTTTGTACAGCTTTTTATTTTTCTCCATTCTCGTCCATCTATATAAGTGTGGGCATAGAGTAGGATTTGATCAGGTTATTATTTTACCATATGAGTACACTGAATGTGTTGAGGGTTGGACACAAGGGGAGTTATTATAATGATGGGTGATGATATTTAAGCTCATTAGATAGGGAGGTGAGAACAATAAGATGATGAAGGATAATAAATAATGGTTAATGGTTCCTGTTGAAATTAAAGGATTGTTGGAGTAGTAGAGAGTGAATTGGAAATACGAGATGGTGGTCAGAGAGTAGGATGTATGAAATGGAGATTACTGAGGGGTTGGAATTATTTATTACAGTAATACCAGAATCTGGGATATGATCAGGGTGTGAGGGTCTGATAGAGGGTAGAAGATGAGATTATTGGAAGAGAGGCTGAGATTATTGGAAGTATCAGATTGGAAGTTATAAAAGATTGTCTAGATGTATATTGCAGTCTCTTAAGAAGTAAGATGGGGATAGTATTAGAGAGAGGGACAGTAGTATTAGGTTCTAAGGAAGTGTTTGGCAAACATTTTCTGCCAGGGGCTGGATACTAAATGTTTTAGATTTTGTGGGCCATATGTATGGCTCTAATATTCAATTCTGTGCTCTTGTAGCACGGAATAGACATAGACAATTTATAAACAAACAGATGTGGCTGTGTTCCAGCAAAACTTTATTTGTGGACGCTGAACTTGAAATTTTATGTAATTTTCATGTATGATGAAATAGTTGTCTTTGGTTCTTTCCCAACCATTTAAGAATATAGGCCAGGTGCTGCGGCTTATGTGTGTAATCCCAGCACTTTGGGAGGCTGAGGTGGGAGGAGTTTGAAAGCAGGCTGGGCAACATAATGAGACCTCTATCTCTACAAGAAAAATTAGCTGAGTTTGGTTGCTCTCACCTATAATACTAACTACTCAGAAGGCTGAGGTGGGAGAATCGCTTGAGCCCAGGAATTCGAGGCTGTAGTGAGCTATGATCATACCCCTGCACTCCAGCCTGGGTGACAGAGTGAGACCCCGTTTCAAAAAATAAAAATATAAAAATCAACTGGGCACGGTGGCTCACACCTGTAATCCTAGCACTCTGGGAGGCTGAGGCGGGAGGATCACTCGAGATCATGAGTTCAAGACCAGCCTGAACAAGAATGAGACCCTGTCCCTACTAAAAATAGAAAGAAATTAGCTGGACAACTAAAAATATGTAGAAAAAATTAGGCATGGTGGCGCATGCCTGTAGTCTCAGCTACTCGGAAGGCTTAGGTAGGAGGATCGCTTGAGCTCAGGAGTTTGAGGTTGCTGTGAGCTAGGCTGACGCCACGGCACTCTAGCATGCGCAACAGAGCTAGACTCTGTCTCAAAAAATATATATATTATTTTATATTGTATATATATAAAAATCATTCTTAGCTTTTTAGTTATAATGGATGACCGGAGTGTTGATACTTTGCCACATTCTGCCGTAATGAGTCCTAGTGGGTGATAAGGTCTGGTGGCATGGGATTTTCTAGCTGGAGAATTTTAGAGAGAGATGTTTAGAATTAGCATTGAAGAAAAAGGAAACCTACTCTACCTCCATTCCCAGCCATACAAGAGCTGTGGGAGCAAAGTAGCCGTTGTTTACTTGAGATAACTACAAAGTAAACAGGGGGTTCAGGGTTGCCTTAAGTTTTTGTTGGAGCAAGAATTTGAAGAGATATTCAGAAAAACGGTTGAGTTATATATAGCACCTTGTCCTGGTGGTACTGAGTTCCAGAGAACACAGTGTCAGGGTTTTATCTTGTGGACATACTAGGGGATGTGTGTGGTTGAGTGAGCATGAGGCAGGTGAGAATTGACCTGGGTCTTTTGGTGATTGACATAAGCAGGGATAAAGTCATAATCAGATTCACCCTGGTAGACTTCAGGCAAATAAGGTGAGGCCTTGAGCTTTGAAGGGTTGGGGTGGGGTGCTAGTCCTTTTAGGGGGAGAGTGTCATTTTACTGTAGGTTCATTACAGTCTTACCTTCTCTTGATGAAAAAACAGGGATAGGTGGTTAGGGAACAAGGCTGAGTTTTACTCAGAGCTTCAGGGCTCTTTTCTAGACTCCACGGGTGTTTTTTGTTTGTTATTTTTCAATAATGGATATATCATAGTTGTAGTGATTTTTGTGGTACATATGATATTGTGATACATGTATACAATGTGTAAACTCCATGGTTAATGGTAGTGGAGCACATTTAAATTGAAAGTCATAGGGAACTTTAATTCACTACTATAATTTTTAAATGCCTGTATTGTATAGCTAATTTTGATTGCATATTTTTGAACCTTGTTTTAATATAGCTTAATAAAAAATTCCATCTTATTTCTTTATTAAAGTTTACTGGCCATAAGTTTTTTACTATACTTTATCTGTGACTAACCTTTAACCTTTTTGGACTCTAAATGTTTAAAACTAGAAATTAGCTATGGAAAATATTTTAATATCATGTCATGTTTGGTATTACCATAATCTTTTAAATATGGAAACTATAATTTACCAGGATAATATTTTCACACAAAACCTTAGTGGTAGACTAAGGATATTTTACCACAAAACCATGGTAAGGAACCACTGGTGATACGTAAATACATAAAAAGTTGCCAGGAACAAAGTAGGATTTCATATTGTTCAGTAAGATTATTATCAGAATGAGCGTAAATATATAGTGGTCTTCAACAGAAAACATACCTTTTTGTTTCTATTGTTTCCATTGTTGGAGGATTTTGGTTCCTAAATAAAAGAGGATTAATTGGAATACGTGGGATTCAGTGTCTGCAGGGACTTGATATAAGGTGTTTTTAATAAGATGGAACTAGTAGACACAGCTTCTGTTAGGATTGTGGGGTTGCTCCCATGATATCCCCAGTTTATAGTCTTTCTGAGCACTTCACACTGGTATCCTCCTTTCCATGGTAGAACAGGAGTTTGCAAGGAAATATAAGGGGAGAAAATCTTTGCTTTTGACCTAATAGAGATTTGCTTGTTGTCAGTGTTATTTTTCTGAAAAAAATTCCTAAATGCTTGTAAGCAACAGTTCTATTTTTAAATTTGTGACAGAATTGAACATCATCTGCCTTATTTTAAAAGAACACATTAGTTTTCATCATCATAAGACTTGGTAGTTTTTGACCGTCACTGTAAATAGCTCATAATTTTTAGTCATTTTAATTTTGGAGTGACTTAATTTTTAAAGTATTTCTTTATCAGTAAGTTTTCTGTGCACCAACGATGCTTGATCAGGTTTTTGTCTGTCTCTTTGTTCTTGCAACATTTTTAGGAGAAGATAATGGAGGACTTACTTTTAAGTAGATCTTTTAAATTTTATGCTGTTTTTCTAAGACTTTATGAGTGTGGGAAAAAATTTTTGGTAAAATAAGTTAACTTATGTGTAATTTTTAAATTTTAGTGTTTCTTTAAAGATTAACTTTTAGAAATCTTTGTAACTTTTAAGTTACAATGAAATCCAAGTGTAGCTTTATCCACTCTGTTTTTACTAAAAGTCACTCTCTCTGTTCTTTCCCTGTGTTATTCAACAGTACAATTATATTTAAAAGTTCAACTATTTTAAATAAAAATTTTGAAGGAAATACACACACATGCATATATGATAATTTTATGACAACAAAGGTATTCAGAAGTCTACTTTATCATGAATACATAGGACCTTTTGTTAAGCTTTATTGAGGTATAATTGATACACAATAAATTGCATATATTTAAAGTAGAAAAATTGATAAATTTTGACACATGTACCCGCTAGTGAAACTATCACCACAGTTACAGGCAAGAATTCCCTTGTGACTCCTTTTAATCTCCCTTCTCTCTGTCTTTGCGTCCCCACCACTGTCCAGGCAGGTACTGATTTACTTTCTGTCACTTTAAATTAGTTTGTATTTTCCAGAATGTTAAATAATGGAAACATACAGTATGTACATTTTTTTTTTTTTGGTCTGTTTTCTTTTACTTAGTGTGATTATTTTGAGATTTATCTATATTGTTGTTTCAGTAGTTCATTCATTTTTATTGCTGACTAGTCTGTGCAAGGATTTACTATAATTTGTTAATCCATTCTCCAGTTGATGGACATTCACGTTGTTTCTTATAAGATACATGCTTTCATTTCTCTTGCATAAATGCCAAGGTGCAGAATGGCTGAGCCACACGGTAGGTAGACTTACCATGGTAGATATATGCTTAATTTTTACAAACACTGCTAAACTACTTTGCAAGGCAGTTGTACCATTTTAACATTTCCACCATCAGTGAATAAGAGTCCCCATTCTTCCACATTGTCTGCAAGACCTGGTACGGTCAGTCTTTTTAATTTTAGCCATTCTACTAGGTATGTTAGTGATATCTCATTGTGGTTTTAATTAACATTGCCTTAATGGCTAATTAAGTAGGACAAATTTATATGTGCTTATTTGCCATTTGTTTATTTTTGGTGAAATGTCTCTTCAGATTTTCCCACCACCTGACCTTTTTTTATTGGCTTATTTATTTCCTTGTTAGGGACTTTTGTGAGGCTTCATATATTGTGGATGCAAGTCCTTTATCAGTTAGATTATTTGCAGTTACTCTCCCAGTGTGTGGCTTATCTTTTCATTCTTTGATACACTTTTTTTTTTTGAAGAGCAGACGTTGGTCATTTTATCAGGCCAGGAGTGGTGGCTCAAGCCTGTAATCCCAGCACTTTGTGAGGCCAAGGTGAGAGGATTGCTTGAAGCCAGGAGTTCAAGATCAGCCTGGGCAAGTTAGCAAGTCTCAGTCTGTACGAAAAATTAAAAATAAAACCCACAAAAACTAGCCAAGCATGGTAGTGCACATCTGTAGTCATAGCTAGCTGGGAGGCTGGGCCAGGAGGATTACTGGAGCCTGGGAGTTGGAGGTTGTGGTGAGCTATGATCATGCCACTGTACTCCAGTTTGGGCAACATAGTGAGATCCTATGTCAGCAACAAAAAAATAATAATTAAAAAAACTCAGTTTATCAATTTTTTATGTTTTCCTCTAAACATTTTATAGTTTTAGGCTTTATATTTAGGTCTGTGGTCCATTTTGACTTAATTTTTGCATATGGTGTGAGTTATATGTCAAAAGTCCACATGTTTGAATGTATATATCCAATTTTTTCCAGAGCCATTTGTGGAATAGATTGTCATTTCTCCGCTGAATTGCGTTTACTCCTTTGTTGAAAATCAGTTGACCATATATATATATATATATATATATATATATGGATCTATTTCTGGACTCTTCTGTTCCATTGATATGTTTGTCTTTACGTTAGTACCATAGTCTTGATTACTATAGCTTTGTAAATAACTGTTTAAGGCAGGTAGGGTCCATCCTGCAGCTGAGTTCTTTTTTTCCCCAAAGTTGTTTTGTTCTTTGCATTTTTATATGAATTTTAGAATAACATTGTCAACTTGTAGAAATAAGACTGCCAATATTTTGGTTGGAGCTGCATTTAATCTGTTGAACATTTGAGGGAGAATTAATATTGAGTCTTCTGATCTGTGAACACAGTATATCTCTCCATTTACTTAAGTCTTTTTTTTTTTTTTTTTTTTTAAGACAGAGTCTCGCTCTGTTTCCTGGACTAGAGTGAGTGCCGTGGCGTCAGCCTAGCTCACAGCAACCTCAAACTCCTGGGCTCAAGCGATCCTCCTGCCTCAGCCTCCCAAGTAGCTGGGACTACAGGCATGTGCCACCATGTCCGGCTAATTTTTTCTATATATTT
>CAUYRT010060904.1:0-11218 GCA_963574885.1 Lepilemur ruficaudatus
GGACTACAGGCATGCGCCACCATGCCCGGCTAATTTTTTCTATATATTTTTAGTTGGCCAATTAATTTCTTTCTATTTTTAGTAGAGACGGGGTCTCACTCTTGCTCAGGCTGGTTTTGAACTCCTGACCTTGAGCGATCCGCCCGGCTCGGCCTCCCACAGTGCTAGGATTACAGGCGTGAGCCACCACGCCCGGCCTCAGTATGCTGTTTTTTAAAAGGCATTTTTTTTTGTGTAAAATATGTATGTATAATGTGCACATATATAATATGTATTTATATGTATAGTTACAAGTATTTGCTTTTATATGCATAGTATCTCTGGAAGAATACACAAAAAATTGATAATATTGGTTGCCTCAGGGGAGGAGAACCAAGTGGTTGGGGACAGGGGTAGAATGAAGTTTTTTTTTTTCTTTTACCATATATCCTTTTGTACTATAAATTGCAATACTTATTCAAAAGATAAACTACAGCTGAATAAAAGCAGTACATTGTGCAAAAAAAAAAAATCAAACATAGGAGAGCGTACAGTGAAAAGTAAGTCCTTTTACCCGCATTTCCTAGAGGTAACTGCTGTTCTAGGCCCCTACCCTGAAGAGTCTCATTCAGTAGGTCTAGGGTCAGGCTGGGAATCTATTTTTTTAATTTCAAAATATTAAAGGGGTACAAATGTTTTTTGTTACATGGATAGCTTTTGTAATGCTTGAGTCAGGACTATAGGTGTGCCTGTCACCTGAATAGTGTTCACTATACCTATTAGGTAGGTTTTTGCCCCTCTCCCTCCTTCCCCCTCCCCTGAGAATCTATTTTTAACAAGAAGCCCAAATCACTCTCATGATGAGCTAAGTTTAAGAAACAGTTCTCTAGTCAGATCACATAGCATGACAATTTGCTCCTAGCAAAATACAACCTAGAGTGACTGATGGCCATTCAATCCTGACCAAGGCCAAGAGAAATAGCCTTCCAGCAACAATGACCCTCAGAACAGTGAGCAGTCTGGCTCCATTTACCCATTTATGATGACTGCTACCGTCTATAAGCACAAGGACTTCCAGTGCCTGGCCAAAACTGGTCTGGTTTAATTATTAACCCTGCAATTTTCCAGGAGGGTAAAATGATTTAGGGGAGCTCAAACTGTAACATACCCAAATAACTAATCAGAAAAGCAGCACACTTGAGTTTTAAAGAAAGTGAGAATTGAGATTCTAAACAACTGTCTACAGTTTTTAATTGCTGGTTCACTCTTCAGTTCAATGAATATGGATTGAGGGCCTACTGTGTGTCAGGATGCAGACAGCACAGAGCAAGACATTTACAATACGTGTGAGAGGTTAGGAGCACAGGGTGCCATGGGAACACAGAGGGAAGGCACCTAGCCAGTAATTGGGGGTAATGCTTTTAGAGGAAACAACACCTATTTACAAAACTCAGGGGAAAACAGCTGAGAAAAGGTTAATGTCTCATATTTACCTTTAAGTTGTCTAAAGCAGTGGCTTTCAAACTGTGCTTCCCCAAACCAGGATTTGGGTAGGTGGAGATTGGACCAAATAACCAGAGTAGATCAGTGTTCCTACTTTCTCTTCAATATGAGCTCACAGTCCTCATTTTATATATATTTTAGCTCTTACAAAAATATATAATAGCAAAATAAAATATTTAATATTTCATAACAAAATATTTAGTATTTAATAGAAATATTTAATAGCAAAATATTGCTATTAAAAACAACTAGGAATATTAATTACTAGAACATAAGCTTCAAGAAGGCTGGGATTTTTTTAATCTGTTTTGTTCGCTACTGTAAGTGCCTCCAATACACAACACTGGCACAGAATAGGCAGGCAATGAATCATTTCAACTTTCAACGAATATTTTCCTGAGCCAGGCACTGATATATGCCAGACACTGTGGACCTATAGCAGTGAACAAGAGACAAAAATCCCTGCCCTTATGGAGCTGACATTGTAGTGACTAATATTTCAAAACAAACACTGGGCTAAATATATCTCATTTAAACTTCTATCCCTATAAAATAGGTATTATATCATTAGCCCCTTTCCCCTTCCTTTTTTTAAACAGAGAAAACTAAAGCTTGGAAAACTTAAATAACTTGCCCCAAATTACAGCTAATGATATGGCAGAACTTGAATTAGAACTCACTTAGGTCTGACTTCAAAATAATGGGTTTTCCCACCAAATATATTCTCAAATAAAGGCAACTGGGAAAGTGGGCATAACTAATCTCAGATCAATTCACAAATAAGACAATAAATACAGGAACATTAAGAATAACTAGATTGTGAGCCCATTAGTGGCAGAATGTTACAGCCATCTGTGTCTCTAGCACCCTACCTGGACCACAGATAGAGCATAATAAATGCTTGTTATTTAAAGTAACTTCATCATAAATGATTCTCTTTAGAAATTAAAACTAAATAAATAAAACTTCAAACCAGAGGCAATACCACTTTCTGACATCTGTAATACCTGACTTCCTCCAGCATGGCCCATATTCCACTGGGATACCAGCCTCACTCTTATCTATCATGTTACATACACCAAACTAGTGGCTGACTCAGCCAGGGTACTGTGGTGCACCCTCTCCACCTATTCTCAATGACAAGGCATAAAGAAATCAGAGATAACAGGGAAGCATCATCTTATAAGAAAATTTGAGGAGGAGGTGTCCTATGTACCTTGAAGTCTAACTACTGAATAATTACAGACTGCAACTACTGTTGATGCAAATATGCATCATTGCACACTGTGGAGTTCAACAAATGACCATTAAGAGATAATCACAAAGCTAAAGAATAGTGTATAAAAAGAACAGCGGCAATCAGAAACCACAGCCAATTCGGGGCAACATTGATAAAGTGGCCTTCCCTTCCAATTGTAGCAATTGCAATTATCTAAGTGCACATACAATGGTAGAACCTTTGCCATGAAATACGGCAATCAAGCTGGAGGTAGTAGAATACTGATCCAGCATTCAGCATACACTATTAAGGTGCGAATTTTAATTTGTGAATACTCAGTTTTAGTACCCTTAATTACTCTTAGACTGGAGCCATCCCATTTCTATAGGTGAATCTTTCTGTTCCATTTAAGAACCAAAGGAAAAAGATTTTTAAAAAATCTGTTGCAGTTCATCCATGGGCTGGAGACTATACTTTGAGACTAACTTTTGTAATCAGTGTATACACCAGGAGCTTTGGAATCAAATTGAAGTTGTGGGGACAAATCACAGGCAAGTCACCTAGCTGCTTCATCTGTAAAATGGATGAAGCTAATTAGCTAATTCCTACCCAGTTGTAAAACTTAGAAATTACTTATATAAAATACCTGGCACATAGGCTCTGAAATAGCTATGAAATAAATCATTGTCTTTTCTGCAGAAGTTTATGGTATGTACTATTGTCTGGAGGTCCTCATAAATCATTTGAGACAAGTAGATACCAGAATAGATACTTGTTCTGCCCAAAGCAAATACTAAAGATTGAGAAGTATCCTTAGGAATAAGAGAAGCACAAGAGTCCAACGGAGTTCTGGGTTACCTGAGAAAGGATAGGAACTTCAGAGAAGGAAATGACAGCAAATTTCCAAAAGTCCTTGAATCAGGGCTGCAATTTTGTACAGGGGTGGGCAACTAACAGGAATGAATAAAGAGGGCTGAGTTAAGAAAAATTAGCTTCCAGAAATGTAATTTTCTTCACTAAACTATGCTATAGGTATTAATATATACATGCAAGATACTGGAGTTTAGATTTTAAATTAAAAACACAAGTGAATGGTCGGGTGCGGTGGCTCATGCCTGTAATCCTAGCACTCTGGGAAGCTGAGGCGGGAAGATCGCTCAAGTTCAGGAGTTCAAAACCAGCCTGAGCAAGAACGATACTCCGTCTCTACTAAAAACAGAAAGGAGTTAATTGGCCAGCTAAAAATATATAGAAAAAATTAGCCGGGCATGGTGGTGCATACCTGTAGTCCCAGCTACTTGGGAGGCTAAGGCAGAAGGATTGCGTGAGCCCAGGAGTTTGAGATTTCTGTGAGCTAGGCTGAAGCCACGGCACTATAGCCCAGGCAAAAGAGTGAGACTCTGTCTCAAAAACAAACAAACAAACAAAAAAAAAAAACACAAGTGAAAAATACAAACTTTTGATAATTGTTTTAATAGCTTAGTCTCCTTTGACTTGGAACTAGAGGCCTGTGATGCCTCTATGTACCAAGAGGTCAATGTTAGGTCTTATATTTTTGTGTTACAATGTGCAGTACAGAATTTAGCCTTGAATCCTTTTACTGGGAGTGATTAATTTGATCCTATTTTATAATGTAAAACAGATGTTTAGAAATGTAGGCATTTCCAAACACAGACGTTTGGCACAGTTTTTTAAAATATATATATATGTAGGGTATCTACTCCCAAGATACTTGTAGAATTCTAGTATTTCAATGACACCTTCATTTTCAGTACCACAGCATGGTAATTCAGTATCTTCACTGTAGCTTTTCTTTCACACTGTGAACATTGAGAAAGGCTGACTGAACGATATTAGTTCATTTTCATAAAATACTTCAGAGAATCTTTTCTGGAATTCAACGGACAGCTCTACAATTGTGAGAATGTAATTTAGGCCATCACTTTCATTTCTTGGAAGCCAATTTCAGAAAAGAAAAATCAGCCAGTTTCCCTCTTGCCAAATGAGTTTCTCAAAGGCATAATTTTGCTAGGAACAAGCAAATACAACCATACATTTGTGAAGGTACTTTTGAAAAGCTCTATTTTTTTTTTTTTTTTTTTTGAGACAGAGTCTCACTCTGTTGCCCGGGCTAGAGTGCCGTGGCGTCAGCCTAGCTCACAGCAACCTCAAACTCGTGGGCTCAAGCAATCCTCCTGCCTCAGTCTCCCAAGTAGCTGGGACTACAGGCATATGTCACTATGCCCGGCTAATTTTATATATATATTTTTTGAGTTGGCCAATTAATTTGTTTTTAGTACAGATGGGGTCTCACTCTTGCTCAGACTGGTTTCGAACTCCTGACCTTGAGCGATCCATCCGCCTCGGCCTCCCAGAGTGCTAGGATTACAGGCATGAGCCACCACCGTGCCCTGTCTGAACAGCCCTATTTTTATTCAGAGTGTCTAGGTGAGTTGTAAAGTGAACAAAACAAATCAAATATGTTATTTCAATCTCTGCAGGTGCACCAAATGCCCTTTTGGATGCCAAACATGTCATTTTTTTTTTTTAGTATCTTGAGTACTGTGCCTCAACTAAGCCAATCAACCTCCATGTAATAGGGCAGATTTCCATAATATGCACCTAATAATTCACCAAGCAAAGCAACAACTGTGTTTGGTGCAAACCACAATGTTAATTCATTTTGAACTTTTTAGCACAAAGTGAATCCTGAGAAGTGATACAACAAACAGCTTTAAGTTAAGGTCCCTGGAAAGTGTTTCTCCTTCAAATTTAAGTTTCCAAAGTCCAACAGTTTAACACTATTGCAGAAGCACTCTCTATAGTCATATTTACTAATTTTGACCAATCGATATTAAAAGTTTCAAGACTTTTCTCAGCACACAAAATGCAGGCATTTCTAGATGTACCTATGATAGGCTACAAGAGTTAAGTCCAAAAGAGTTAGGTTACATCAAAATTCTCAACACATGAATTATATCTAGGTGCAGTGGTTCTCAAACTTTAGAGTGTATCAGAATCAGCTGGAGGGCTTGTTAAAATGGATTGACAAGACCCACTCCCAGTTTCTGATTCAGTGGGTCTGGGGTAGGGCCTAAGAATTTGCATTTCCAACAAATTTCCAGGTGGTACAGTGCTGTCAGTCAGGGACCATACCTTGAGAACCACTGGCTAGACATACAGCTAAATGTATAGCTATGTGGGTGGTGTTTACACCTGTTCTAGTTAGCTGCTATCTAAAACTTTATAAATAAATTATTGACTCAATTTGTCCCCCAAAATGGGACAATAGTATTTTCTACCTTTGCAAATGCTTGTTTATGACATAATTTTTGCTGTACTCAACCAACACTCTTTTATTAGACTACCACATACAAAAAGCTTTCAAGCCCTTGCAATTTTTTCACTTAATACATAATTGCATTTCATGGCAGCATCACTTATTCTAACAGTATTCAAAAACACAGCCTGTTGAAATTTCCCAAGTCTTACTTTAAGTTCTTTTTGTTTCAGCATTCATCATTTTTGTATGCTGGTCATATTTCTTACAATGGTTTATTTTTAAATGGTAACTTAAATTGTAGTCTTTCAACACATTTTATTTAGATATATAGGAAAATTCATCAATTCCACAAAGAAATAGGCTCTCTCCTATTCTCCTTTAAATATGTGACCTTCTTGCATAAAAACATATTTTTTTCACTTTGTGAAGATGTGAGTACAATAAATATTTCATGTTCATCAAAATGACTATAAAAAAGTACAAGCACAACAATCAATGGTGTTTATCTATTTCTATGTAATAAATTAGTTCAAAAACTTAGTGGCTTAAAACAACATTTATTATCTTATAGTATCTGTGGGCATGTCTTAGCTGGTTCCTTTGGCTCAGGGTCTCTCACAGGCTGCAGTCAGGGTGTCAGCGAGGGTTGTAGTCATCTCAAGGCTTGACTGGGAAAGGATCCGCTTCCAAGCTCACTCATGTAGCTGCTGGCAGGATTCAGTTCCTTGTGGGTTGTTGGACTGAGGGCTGCAGTTACTCACTGGCTGTTGGTCAGAGGCTGCCCTCAGTTTCTTGTTCTATGCACCTCTCCACAGGGCAGCTCACAACATGGCAGCTTGCTTCATCAGAGTGATCAAGCAAGAAGAGCGAGAGAGCAAGAGAGAGAGAGAGAGAGAGAGAGAGCACGAGAGAGAGAGAGAGAGAGAGAGAGAGAGAACGAGTGCAAACAAGATGGAAGTCGCAGTTTCTTATAACTTAATCTTGAAAGTGACATCCCATCGCTTTTGTTGTAGTCTGCTCATTAGAAGCAAGTCATTAGGTCCAGCCCACACAAAGGGGCACAAGGAGATTACACAGGGTGTGAATACCAGGAGGCAGGAATCACTGGGAGCCATTGCAGAAGACGTCTATCATGAATGACAAGCGGCACTTGGTCACTCTGCCAGGGAGACACCATGGAGTGATAGAGCCCAATAAACAAAGATCATGTGGCTCACAAAAGGGGGCAATCAGTATTGCCAGAGGATTGGATATTTCAAGAGTAGTTGGAAAGTGTTAGACTTTTTTGCAACATTTCACAATTTTTAAAAGTTGGCAACAAATCCAAACTTGTTAAGAAATGTGTTCATATAACGCAAATTAAATGACAGCAGGAAACAAAAATCATTCAACCAGACGACACCTTAATATTCAGTCCAAAAACATTATTTGATTTCAGATCCTGGTGAACATTAGTGATCAACGAAAATAAATGAAGTTCTTTCAAAAAGAAAAGAAAAAAAGAAATGTGTGGGCCAATGCAAAAATATATGCATGGGCCACATGTGGCCTAAGGGCTGCCAATTTGCCATCTTTGCCATAATCTTCATAATTTCCTATATGTGGCAGATGAAAGGGCAAGGTTTTGGTGTCGACTCTGCCATTTCTGTGGTTATGTCCCTGGGCCAATGACAAGGGCTAGGGAAATGATCCTCAGGGCTTATGAGTAGTTTCTTACTTGTCTCCTCTACTAGACTATGAGCTCCTGGAGCAGTAGAGTACCATGCTTTGTATTCCTGACCTCAACCATCCTTCTCTACTTCACTTTTCTTCACAGCACTTACTATGCCACCTAAAATACCATGTATTTGTCTACTTATCTTCTTTATTGTCTGTCTTCCCCATTAGAATATAAGCCTCACAGGGTCAGAAATCTGTTTTATTTACTGCTGTATCCTCACAATCTTGAAGTTTGCCTGGCACACAGTAGCTACCCAAATAAATATTGGTTGAATGAATGAATTCCGTTGTTCATAGTACTTAGCAATTTCTGGCACAGAGTAGGTACTCAAAAATATTAATTGAACTGAAAAGCACTTCTCATCCTGATATGAAGAGTGAGGTGAAATGAGGCTAAAGAATGATAGGCAGACCATGAAGGACACTGCATGCCCATGCCATGCTAAGCTTAAAGCATTAGAGTGAGACAATCAATGTCCAAGCTACTTGGCACACAAGATATTTTGGTTAAAATAATAGTAACTGGCATTTATGTGTCATTTACAATGTGCCATATAATGTTCTAAGCACATTACTTACATTAAATCATTTAACACTCATAACAAAAGCTATGATGTAGGTATTATCCTCATCTTCCAGATGAGGAAACTGAAGCACAGAGAAGTTAACTTGTCCAAGCTTACATAACTAGTAGGTAGGACAGGGATTTAAACCCAGACAGTCTGGCTCCAAGGTCTGTGCAGTTAGCCATTATACCACACACAAACTAAATATAAGAAAGTGTTCTGGAAAGTTACTAAAACACAACTATAAAAATGCAACTATACTGTTTTAAGATATGTTAAATATGGTACCAAATACATTTAGGTTCAAATCTTGGTCCAACCACATTCCAGCAGTACAACCTTGGGCCAGTGACTATGCTGAGCCTGTTTCTATTTTAGCTATAAAAAATAGAGATTAAACTCTATCCTGATGGATGGTTGTGAGGATTAAATGACATAATAAATATATGAACGGTACCAAGCCCACAGAGTAGCTATTATTACTACCACTAAAGGGGAATATATTCTGTAAATGCATTGCTAAGCAGCTGTAAACTTACTTCTGGGTAACAGAGTTTGACAATTCAATTTACAATTTGAATCAATTTATATGCAATTAACATACAACATTGTAAAATACTGGTTCTAAATTCTTCCTTATCAGACCTTTAAAGCCCTTTTCAGTCATTCAGTAAGTCAAGTCAATCAACCAATCTCTCTCTTTCAACAACCATTCTTATATATAATATGTCAAGTCCTAGAACAAATCTCTGCCCTCTGGAACTCATTCAAAATAAGAGTTATGTGATATGAAAATACTAAGAGTGAAAAAATGAGTGAGATAAGAACAGAGTACTGTGGTAGTGCAAGGGAAGGCATCATTCACCACCACAGCCAGCAGAGGCTGGCTGGGAAGGATTTTATAGTGATAACTTTTGAGCAGGAATTTGCAATGCAAGGGTGAAGGTAACATAAAAAGCACTATGAGAGAGGACATGGTATGTCTAGGAAACTAAAAAAGTTCAGAATGGCTGGGACAGGCATGGAGAGAGGTGAGCACCAGGTAAGTCTGGAGAGAGTTTGGGATCAGACTGTGAAAGGCACTGCCTGCCATGCTGAGAGAAGTTTGGACTTGGCAGGATAGGCAAAAAGCAGCCCCATCTTTGGGCATACAACAAAATCAGCTTTGGTTTTCAGGATGGTATCTCTGGCAGCAGGGTAACGGATGGAGTCCAGAGAGTGCTGTGGTAAAGGAACACATTGAGGCTGTTTTCGTGGTTCAGATAAGAAATTTTGGCAGCCTGAACTAAAGCAATGGCAGAGTGGGGGTGGGACAGAAAGAAGTAGCTGGAAGCAGGAGACTTATTTGAGGTAGAACTGAAAAGGATTTGATGACTAAGTGAACGTGGGAAGTGACAGGAGAGTGAAGAATCGAGGACTCCACAGTTTCTGGCTTGAAATGGATGAAAGACACCATTCATAGAAAAGAGAATACGAGAAGTGGAACTAGTTTTCAGGAAAGATAATGAGTTCCATCTTGGATATTTTTTGGTTTCAGTGACCTATAAGACATCGAGCAATAGATACCTGAAAAGATGTGCTGAAAGTTCATGAGAGAGGTTGAAGGTAGAGACAAAGCTTTAGGAATCAGGATGTAATTAATACTTAAAGCCATAATAACGGATGAGATTGCTCAGGAAACACACATAGGAGAAGAACATGACTAGGACAAAAGCCTTAAGAGTACCAACATTTAAAGGAGTAGGCAGAGGAGGAAGAATAAGGAAAGGAGAAAGAACTAGAGATTTGCAAGGAGAATCAGAAGTGAGTAGGATTATGAAATCCAATGAAGGTAGTTCAAGGATAGGATGACTTGATTTAATTATCTCAAAGAAGACCAAGAGGCTGGGCTCGGTGGCTCATGCCTGTAATCCTAGCACTCTGGGAGGCCGAGGCAGGCGGATCATTTGAGCTCAGGAGTTCGAGACCAGCCTGAGCAAGAGCGAGACCCCGTCTCTACGTATAAATAGAAAGAAATTAATTGGCCAACTAAAAATAGATAGAAAAAATTAGCCGGGCATGGTGGCGCATGCCTGTAGTCCCAGCTACTCAGGAGGCTGAGGCAGGAGGATTGTTTGAGCCTAGGAGTTTGAGGTTGCTGTGAGCTAGGCTGACGCCACAGCACTCTAGCCAGGGCAGAGTGAGACTCTGTCTCAAAAAAAAAAAAAAAAAAAAAAAAAGAAGACCAAGAAAGGGTAAGAATGGAAATGGATGTGGCAGCTTCCAAGTGGTGACATTAGATATAAAGTGGCACTAGGCTAGGAAATGGGAAGTAATATAGTCTTTTTTTTTTTTAAAGAATAATGGTGAAAAGGTAATCTGTCACAGGATTAGAGTTTTAAAAAATGGTGAAAAGGGAAGAAAGGGGATAAGGGATAATGGCGCAAGGGAATTACAAAGTAAAGACGAAGTTTTTGTTTTTCAAAGATCATTTGTGCATGCTGTAAGTGAAAGATGCCAGAGAGGGAGAGACTGAAATGCAGAAAGGAAAGGGAATGCTACTTTTGAATTCCTATAACATCACTGTATGAGTCACTCGGCACTTAGCTTACACATCTGCCGTGCGTTGGCAGTACTGTACATTTAGCAATGCTGGCACAAACTAAGTGCTCAATAAACCTTATTGTTTTTCTTCATGTATCTATACATATTATCTTATCCAGCCAATAAAAGTATACAGTCTTGCCGGGCACGGTGGCTCACGCCTGTAATCCTAGCACTCTGGGTGGCCAAGGCAGGTGGATCACTCAAGGTCAGGAGTTCGAAACCAGCCTGAGCAAGAGCGAGACCCCCGTCTCTACTAAAAATAGAAAGAAATTAATTGGACAACTAAAAATAGATAGAAAAAATTAGCCGGGCATGGTGGCTCATGCCTGTAGTCCCAGCTACTTGGGAGGCTGAGGCAGAAGG
>CAUYRT010060906.1:0-13677 GCA_963574885.1 Lepilemur ruficaudatus
GTCAGGAGTTCGAAACCAGCCTGAGCAAGGGCGAGACCCCGTCTCTACTAAAAATAGAAAGAAATTAATTGGCCAACTAAAAATATATAGAAAAAATTAGCTGGGCATGGCGGCGCATGCCTGTAGTCCCAGCTACTCGGGAGGCTGAGGCAGAAGGATCGCTTGAGACCAGGAGTTTGAGGTTGCTGTGAGCTAGGCTGACGCCACGGCACTCACTCTAGCCCGGGCAAGAGAGTGAGACTCTGTCTCAAAAAAAAAAAAAAAAAGATTGAATACAGACTTATGCCAGTGCAAGATAGTCCCAGCACACACAAACATAGCCCATACTCCAGCTATCCGGAGATGGCTGCACTGTTCCATTCCCTAAGCCATGTACTCTCCAGACTACTGGACCTTCCATGTGTACCTTTCTCCACCCAGAGGATATCCTCTTTCTCCCTATTTGTCCACCGTCGCCATCATCTTCTCCACCTGTTGAAGTCCTACTAGTCCCTGAAGGCCCAGCTCAAGTCATACCTCCTTTGCAAAGTTTTCCCACACTTCTTTCCCTGTTCATCCATTGAACTGTTTCTGTATTTTTGTTGTATTTACTTGTGCTACACTTGTATATGCCTGTCTGCCTGACCTTATATTTTCAACAAGAGGAAAATAACCATATATGATCTCTTTATTACCAACAATGCCTTGCCTTTTGTACACAATTGTTTAGTATTGCTGCATAAGACAGAACTGATTTTCTCATTACCTAAGATGACTTCTCAAAAACTTTTAATCAATTAAATATGCACTTTTTAAAAACATATTTGTTGAAATAGATATGCTCGATCAAAAAGTATAAAAAGGCAGTGAAGAGCTCCCCTAGACACTATCTGCACAGCTCGCCTCCCTCCCAACATGTAACTACCCTTGTTTTTTTTTTACCTTTCTAGAGATTTTTAAATGCATATTCAAGCCAATATATTCTTTATTTTTTTCCTCTTCTGCACAAATGGGTAGCATAATATACATACTACTAAGTACCTTGCCCCTCTTTTTACTTAACAAATGCCTTGAAGATTTTTCTGTAAGAACACAGATATAAGAGCTTCCTCGTGTGTTCTTTTCGTTTTGTTTTACAGGTGCAGAGTTTTCTACCATATGGATGTTGTGTTATTTTTAACCAGACCCTCTCGATGGATAGTGTGGCTGTTTCCGATCCTTTCCTATTAAAAGCAATGGCACAGTGACTAAAATAGCCTCGTGCACATGTCATTTCACATATATGCAATACATCTGTGGTGCAAATCCTTGTTTCTCATATTGCATATTTGTGCTTTCTCTGTTTTTCTTGATCAGTTAGCTTCTGGATTTTATTTATTAGTTTTCCATATGCTGTTTTCTAACTCATTAAATCCAATTTTTAACTATATGAATTCCTTCCTTCTGCTTTCCTTCAGTTTAATTTCTTGTTCTTTTGCTAACATCTTAAATTGTCCCACGATGTACAATATACATCACAACAGCATGCATCCTAATTCATAACGAATCCCAAGCAGGTCCCACTCTCTTGATGCCATTATTCACCTGGACACACAAGCAAAGATGAACAAGCCTCAAATGGACATCTATTCCATAAAAGTCAAACTAAAAAGAAAATAGGTCCAGCCCCTCCCTCTCATACAAACTTATAATTTTCCCATCCAAGCTCATGATTTTCAAAATTTTACAGGTCTCTTTAATTTTTCTCACTGCAATAGGATATTATGTTGAACATATGTAATAAAATTTCTGAAATGTTTTGGACGCATAAAATTCAAAGTACTAGCTACTAGTGGGGGGGTACTACTACTTATAGAAATAAATCAAGAACAAATCGCTGCTGTTGCTTAAAGTGTATCAAGTGCTTGAAATCTTTGCTGAGAGAACATTTTATAAGTACAGTCACGTACCGCATAATGACGTTTTGGTCAATGACAGACCCCACACAACAGTGGTCCCATAAGATTATAATACTTTATGTTTACTGTACCTTTTCTTTGTTTAGATACACAAATGCTTACTGCTGTTACAACTGCCTGTGGTATTCAGTACAGTAACATGCTGTATAGGTTTGCAGCCTAGGTGTACAGTAGCCTATACCAAACAGGTTTATGTAAGTTTGCACTATGACAAGATCACCTAACAGCACGTTTCGAAGAATGCACAAGTGACTCGTGACTGCAGCATCTATTTTAAAGCCCAAGTCATGTAGACTTTCAGGAGAAGGGCAAAGTTTGGAGAAAGAAGGAAGAAAACAACACACCGAACATCTGCTATGTGCTAAGCACAGTGTTAAAAATGTTTTCACTTACATTTTTAATTAAAATCAATCGGGATTGGCTCCTCTGTTTTTAGGATTAAAAAGTTTCTGTTTGTTATGTTTATCAAATCATAAATCAGCAAAGAAGGTGGTGGAAATACATTTTCACAGAGAAAGCAACTATTAATTCCACCATAAGAAGAGCAGAATTTCTGTAGTCTACTAACTATTTTCCAAGGCAGAGGTTATAAACAATAACCATGAAGAAATTATTAATAGCTAGAGGAAGCCAGTCCTCTTCAATCCTACCTTCTTCACCAGAAGACAAATCCTCTGTCCAACCCAACACCACACTGCCAAGTATAATCACTTTAGCGTTTGGGATTCTCTCAGGCTCTGGCACTTTCCTCCCTGGGTTTGAATCCCAGTCCTACCACGTAATTAGTTCTGAAACACCAGACACCTTACTTAACCGCCCCGTGGCAGTTTCCTTTTTGGTAAAATGGTAAAATAATAATAATCGTAGCACACACTTCATATGGTCATTATGAAGATTACACATCTTAACACATAGAAAGATAAAACAGTCAGAGCAAAGGCTCACACATATCAAGGACTTGCTCGATAGCAGTGACCATGAGCTCACTCTTGCCAACTGCCTTGCTTATTTATGCCTGTGTCTGCACCTCTGCTTATACTCTGCCTGAAACACTTCCTTGTCCTTTCTTCTGTCAAAACTTTAAAGATCCTTCAAGGCCAAGTTCAAGTCTCCACTCCTCCACTTTCTCAAAAACCTTCTTAATCTGTTACTGTGGGTCTTGAAGTCACAGGACCATTTGGTATCTGAACACGTTCAATTCAGCTGCAACACGCAGGCCGGACTGCTCCGCCATCTTGCTGTGTCTCTTATCCCAGGTGTGTCAAAGGGCCTTTAGGGATTATGAGTTCGTGTCTGCAAAAGCACCAGCACCAGAAAAACATAAAGCTGGATTTCTACCTCATTGTTTTACATTCAAGTTGGAAAAAAAGTATAAAGATGGGAAAAAAGTGTAAATATAAAAAACAGAACCGTAAATGTTCTAAGAAAAAAACAGATGAATATTTTTGAAATCTTAAAGTGAAGAAGGTCTTTCTAAGCATGACATAAAACTCTAAAGCTGAGAAATAAGGAATTTAGTAATTTCATCTACATAAAAGTTCTAAACTTTCCTACGGTAAAAATACATGTGAATATTCAATTGTTATGAAAAATAAAATTTTTTTGTTTTTGAGACAGAGTCTTGCTGTCGCCCGGGCTAGAATGCAGTGGTGTCATCACAGCTCACTGAAAAAAGATAAAATATTTTGAACACCTCACTACAACCAGTTATTTAAAGAACTAAAACTTGTTATATCCATGTCTAGGCAAAGGAAAATTTCAATTTCTTTTGACCCCATTATCATTAAGAATAAAAGCTCTGAGAGAGAGAGAGCGAGGGGGGAGGGAGGAGAATGTGAATTCCATGACAAGGTTTAACATTTGTATATGACGACAGTATGCTACATCATTCGAGTGAAGGCAAGATTTCTTCCTTCTGGTTCTACTGAGAGACTGTCAGTTTTCTTTGTTGCCCACACACAGAGGGCCATGGCTGAAAGGCCAGTCAAATGCTGGTGGTGCCATCTGGTGTTTAACTTAGAGAACTGCACACAAATGCAGCTACCGTACAAGGTGTGAAAAATGGACATCTTATAGCCTAGGTTTATAGCTCCCTTCCATTACTCTGCACACGTGTCTCCTAGCTATGCTAAGCCAAACATAATGGTATTAATTAGAGGATGTAAAAATACTTCAATTCTTAAAAAGAAAATCCAGTTTGAGGGACGGAAAGGCTGTACTCCTGACGTCATTCTCCATAGTAGAGGTTCCAGCTGAATGCCCTTAATGTCTGCTAAGGAAGACATCATCCATACACAGGCTTATCTATTTCTGTTTAAGTTCTCAGCCTGCAACACCTAACAGGGTACTTGTTTTTTGTTTGTTTGTTTGCTACTGTCTTTTCATTTGTTGTGTGTTGAGAACTGTCTTTTATTTGTCCTAAAACAACATTTTTAAAGCTCCAGTAAGTACCTCCTAGTAATAGTGTTCTAGATTTGGGCTGAAAGAAATTTAGTAAACTTTTTTTTTCCTTGGATCTTGCTTATATGGACAGGTGTATACATTTCTCAAAACTCATCGGGTTGAACTCTCAAGTCTGTGCATCTTACTATATGGCATGTAAAAATTATGAAGACGATACTCCACTGCCTTTATTTGGGCGGGGGGGGATACAATCTAGAATATACAATTCTGAAGTAAACAGAATACCACACAAAGACTATCACATCCTGGCCCCTACCTTCCTGGCCAGTCTTATCTCCTGAAGTCTCTGCTTAAACAACATGCTAAACTGTTACCAAACCAAATGCTTGCATTTCCTGAAAACACCATGTTACTTCATGCCTCAGTACCCTAATGCACTGCATTAACCCGTTAAATGTGACCCTTCTCTAACATTAGCGAACCCCTACTTATCTTGCAATACTTGTGACAAATATCATCGCCCACCTATACAGACGTCTCTGCCCTTCCCAAATTCCCACATAAATGAAGGGAAACAATCATTTATTTAGTGCTAAACATAAAGTAAACATAGACATTTTTATGCATTACCTTGTTCTAGTACCAGAATTAGAGAGTTGACCAGTTAGTAGCTATTGGTGGGCTGACGTTATTGGCTACTTGAGAGTTGGAGAGGGATGATGGTGGAGCTGTTTACCCGAAAATTCACCAGAGGTCAAGCTTCTCAGATGAACTAGTTGCTCACAATTAGGGTGTGACAGCCCAGAAGATACTCAATACATATAGAAATCCTGTTTGTTTTTTAATAATGACTTTTAAAAACAATCCTAAACTCTTTGAGGAAAAATAAAAGGAAGTACATTTAGATGTTCCTTTTGGACACTTACCTGTATTCTGTCTTGCCCTCTGGCAGAAGCAAGCCCTGAAGTTCTACCACAAAATCCTCATGCAATAAACAATGAGAAACAGGAATGCTAGAGAAAGGAATTGAAAACATTTTAAGAGGCAAGAAATGGAGGTCAACATCCTAAACCAAATCAAAACTATGGGTTTTAAACTATGGGTACACTAGGTTAGTAATTCCCACACATTGCTCTCCATGAATTCCTTAAGGGAATTAGCTTTCATCTTTTCCTACTCCCTCAAATAAAGAAAGACAATGTATTTTTCTTGATGACTCCAAAATTTAAAACTACACTGTGCTATGTGACCTCTACACTGTGAAACCCTTAGGAATGAATGAAGTCTCTAAGGCCGGCTGTGAGGCCCTACACCAACTTTCCCCAGCTTCTTCCATCATGCTTTTGCTGTAACAAGCTGTCAGTTGTCACTTAGTGTTACTCACGTACCTGCTTCTAACAACACATTCTAATAATTTGTTTCTTGCTTGGCATAAGCTTTTTAACCACCCCTCCCAAGTCATCATGAAAGAATTTAAATATACATAACCATTGAGGGAAACATGTTTGAGTGAAGCTCTAAAGTACTCTCCTATGACTTGCAGTATTTTTTTGGCTTATATTCTGGTTATCAAACACATTCCAAATAAACCGAGTTTATCAAATAATTGTCTTCAAGTATTTTACTAGTTTGTATAGCAATGTTTATATAGATGGGATTCTATACAAGAACATGTTTCTCTTAATATAAAACCAAATCTTATTCAACGTTAATGGGGGCTTTTCTAGTACTGATGTCCATTAGGTACTTTACACATAATATGGAGAAAAATAACTACTCTATCAAGTTCAGCTGAATAGAAATCAGAAAAAAATGTTTAATGATATAGTTTGAAATTCACATACAAAAATGTAGAAATTTGGTATTATGAAAGTATTAACATAAGTATTAACTTTTCTCACTTTAGAGAAAATGTTTAACATTTCTGGGTCTCAAAATTTCAAGTCTGTAAATCCAGAGTTCTAAATCGGATCTCAGCTGTTTCTTTCAGCGCTAATCCTTAAAGTGACATGCTTCTTTGGATTATTAATATCACCACTTAGATGCAGAGAATCCTTTTTTTTAAAAGACTAACACAGTGTGTTTTAAACACAAACATTTAAAAACAAGACAGGCCTAAAACTAGTACAAAACAGGGCCAAATTACTTTCTGCTATGCCTGCTGTGTGTCCTCACTTCTTTAAAGAGGGAGGGAGGCTGTCCGAGCAGGAGAAGGGAGTGGCTAAGGCCTGACAGGCAAATATAAACCCAGACATGGAAAACACTAGAAGGATCCAGATGCAGCGGGATCCTCCGTTTTACAGGTGGGGGAATCGGTGGCCCAGAGAGGGAAAGTAACCAGCCTCGGGTCACACAGCACGCCACGCTACTCTGGGATTACCAACTGCTTAAAGGAGCCTGACGCCGCAGACCGGGACCCCACCATTCCTAGGCCTCGTGGCGCCGGACAGCGCGGAGCCGGCAGCCGCTCTCGGGAGGCCCTGGGCGGTCACAGGGACTCGTGCCCAGCTCGAGACCTACTCAGTGGCCCGCACGAAGCCGCACGTGTCCGCCCGGCACACGTAGAAGCTCTTTCCCTTATTCGGGCCATCGCGGACGCCGGTCTTCAGAAAGCAGAAAGTCCCTGCGGAGACAAGAAAGTCAACAACGATTACACCACGCCACATCGGCAGGGCCCCCGGGGGACCTGAGCCCCCGGCCGCTCACCGTGCTCGGGGCACCTAACCACTTCCATCGCGCTCCTGCTCCCTCCTTCCGCGAGCCCCGCCCCCCACTTCTGCTTCCGCCTTTTACTCCGCCCCTCTCCATTCAGGAACCAATCGTTATTCATCTTCTCTCACATGGCTATTATCAGCCAATCATATAGGGAGTTTGCTCACCTCCAGCCTATCACAGCCACCCTCAGGCTCAGCGCGCGCCCAAATCAAATATGAAGGGAGTGGGCGTGGAGAAGCCCGGCATTCGCTGTCCGGGGCGTGGCTGAGGCGGGAGGGTAGGGTAGAGGCCGGCGGGTTTCCGGAGAGAGGGAAGAGGGAGGGGCGAGACGCAGGCCGAGGCGACTCCGGTTTGCACGTAAGACCAAGAGGCGGCGCTAGGGGGAGCTCGAGTTCCAAGGTTCGGGGAGCTTCTCTGAGCCCGGCCGGGGAGGCGCGGGGGCGACGCGGGCGTCCCGGGAAGCTGCCGCGGGGCATTGAAAAGGCTGTGCTAGAGCAGGCGCGGGATTTCTCTAAGACCCACAACAATTCTTTAAATCTGCCTCGTGCTTCGGGCTCCACAGCAGGGCAGCGTTTTATGGATGACCCCGAGAGTCATAAAAGTTGGAGAGACTCGCCCAAGGTCAGCGAGTGGCGTCCGTGGCAGGTGCACAGGTCTCCATTCCAGGGTCGGTGCAGCTGCCTCCTGTCTTGCACCGGGTGTTCTCGAGGCTGTCGCCGCGACGACAAGTGTCAAAGGGGAAACAAGGCGGGGGCGGGGGAGATAGGCTACCCTTGGTGAAGGCGAACTTTATATATTGTGTCCTGTCAAACTTTTCCTGCTGATATGCTTTCGTATTTTTAAAATCAAGGATGAAGTTAAAGGAAAGGGAGCTGTATTTGAAATTGCAATAGAACCTATTAACAAAAAGGGAGACGTAGATATCAGATCTATTGCAATAGAGAGGGCTTCATATTACAGCTATTGAGGACCATATGCCCCAGACATATCGTGTGGCACCTGCTACTGTTCTGGGGACAGTAGAACAGAAAACCTCTAGTGTCCGGGAAATCTGGGCTATATGATAAATGTAAATGTTATGGGGGTCCAGAGGAGAGGAGGCAAACCCCATATATCATTTATTAATTAAACGGTATTTATTAAATAGTTTTTTGCATGCCCAATGTGCACTAGGTGCTTCAGAATTATAAATTCATTTATTCACACACATAAAATTTAAAACAGCTATTCTAATCAAAAGGAGCTTACTCAATATTTGGAGGAGACTGAACTAGCACATACAGAACACTTAAATCACAATATAAGACAGTATTTAAAGGTCAAAATGGATGGAACGAGCAGTAACTCTCTAGGGATAGAGAAAGATGTATCTGGAATTTCGAAAGTGGAAGTAGTTTATACCTAACTACCCTTCTGAAACGTAGATAAATTTAGAAATAAGACAGGAACAAAAAAATAAATAGATGGAGCCATTTTCATTATTCCAAAATTGTAATTCTTGCAACTGAGAGATTTTTATGTACATGTTTAATAGGTGCTGTATTGGGAGAAGTATACCATGAATACTTGATTTGCAGGGAAAGCGGCATGGTATCTAATTCTTTTTTGAATAATATATTGAAACAAGACACAGTCGGGGCCTCTTAAATATCCTGTTAAGGAAGAAGCTCTTCCTCTGCAAGTACCCACGCCACTATCTCAAGTCAAACCCCATGAAAGTGTGCACAGCCAAATCATAAAAAGGGGAAATATTTCTTCCATGGATTTGGGATATGCTAGATCAAAATGTTTAGTCCCTACACAACTCATCCCATCTCATCATATTTGTAAGAGTGAAAGAAACAAGTTTGACATTGGGTGAAAGAAACATTTTTTAAATTAATTTTTATGCCTATTGAATTAAATTATAATGAATTATACAATATACACTTTTCAAGATACATGCGTACATTAGTGGTATGTGTATTACTTTTTATTCTTAATTTATATTTATATTTTAAATTTTATTCTTAAATAAACCTGCAGTCTCAAGGCCACATGTGGCCCTCCAGATTCCCAAGTGTGGCCCCTCAACCGAATCCAAACTGAACAGGACAAATCCCTGCACACTACCTTACAGAGCCATGCCTAAAACTTTGGAGCCAGTTAGGGTCCATAGATTAATTTTTTTCCTGGCTCAAAGTCCCAAGGCTGACACCAGCTCAAAGTCCCAAGGCTGACACCAGCAGATCAGGGACTGGAAGCCATTTTTCCAGACTTTCAATCCAGTTTTTACCACTACAGTATTTTTATAAAGCATATTTAGTGATTCAGGTATTTAACCCATACATTGATAAGCATTAGGTATTTGTTGTAGTATACAGACAGAGCTCAACAAATCCAAGATTAAAAACAAAACAAAAAAACTCAAGTCCTACCATTTTATAAATGATCACTAGGTAGCAGCATAGTAACATAAAAACCAACGAGAAGGCCCACCCTCTTCTGCTGTTTCATTCTTTTTGTTTAAAGGTACATAATGGTAAATCAATTTCATTTTGTACTTTTCAAATATACGGCTATTTAAAACCTGTCCTTTGACGTAGGCACAGTCAGTATGATTTCATAGTGAGAACAAATCTGGTTATAATTTGAAAAGCCAAGAGACTTTACAAATTCTTTTGTTGTATCAACATTTTGCAGTATTAGATTCCAAATTTCACTGTTCTTAAAATATTATTCCAAAAGTCAAAGTACGCTCTTCTTCATCTTTTTCCTCTTTATTTGGTAAATGTACAATTTCTTTTTTTTTTTTTTAGTGAATTTATAAAGTTGTGCCACCACCACCACCATAATCCAGTTTTAGAACATTTCTATCACGCAAAGACTTTCCTCCGATCTGCATGTAGTCAATCCCTACTAACACCCCCAGCTCCAAGGCAACCACCAATATGCTCTCTATCTTTATAAATTTGCCTTTTCTGGACATTTCATATAAAAGAAGTCTTATAATATGTAGGCTATTGCCTGTTTTCTTTTTCACTTACAGAATACTTCTGAGGTTCATCCATGTGGTAGCATGTGTCAGTATTTCACTCCTTTTTGTTGCTAAATTGTATTCCATGGTATTCATTCCACAGTTAGTGGACATTTAAATAATTTTCCCTTTGGTGTTACTAGGAATAATATTGTTATGATGAACATTAACGTGAAAATCTTTACGTGAATGTTCATTCTGACTCCTCTTGGGCAGATAACTATAAGTGGAATTGCTGGGTCTTATGGTGAGTTTATGTTTAACTTTTGAAGAAATTGCCAAATCGTTTTCCAAAGTGGTTGTACCATTTTATATTCCCATGAGCAATGTACGAGGGTTCCCAGTTCTCCACTTCCTCACCAACACTTGTTATTGTCTGTCTTTTTTGTTACAGCCATTCTAGTAGGTATGAAGTAGTATCTCATTTATGTTTTAATTTGCATTTCTCTATTTTTGCTGCTTATTTATGTTCCCTATTTTCATGTGGTTTTTAGCCATCATCTCCCTCTTTTTAAATGGTCTTAAAAGTCTTTTTCCTTTAACGGTTTGTATGGAAGTTAAACTAAAACCTAAATAAAAGTGACATTGTTGTTAATCCAAGGAGATCAAGGAAATAGTAATGGTTTGTATAATGTTAAATAACAAAATTGCTTATGTACTATGGCTATAGTTATGTCAAAAATATTTTTACCCACAATGAACTATTAACTTTTAAGACTATATATTGTATGATTCCATTTATATACCTCTGGGAGGCTGGGTTGGGAGATTGGTGTTTTTATTATCCACAACTAACATGTATTGCTCTTATGATTTAAAAAAAAAGACATTAAAAGCAGACACATAGGAAAAAATAACAAAGAGAATGCACCAAAATAATAATGCTTAAGGTGGCAGGATTATTGGTGGAGTTTTTTCCCATTTTTTTAATACAGCATATGATATTAGTATACTGTGAGCAGTAGAGTGGTCATAGATCCCACATCTCTTCACTTCCACCAAAACACCTGTTACGCTTGCCTAGTTCTCAACCTAGCTATTTAAGCCTGACCTTCCTGTAATTAATCCTTTTTTTCCCCTTCATTTTCTTCATTCCCTCTGAAACCTCTTTTTGGTATCTAATTCAAATCTTATACCAAGCTATTTTCCCCCTTAACTCTACTCTAGTTATTCTGCTTAATTCTAACCTTACCCTCAACCCTCATTCCAAATATTGTTAGAATTCTGCTCATTTGTTCCCTGAAATCCTTGCTGCTTTACATATTCCAGATAAACTAGAGTCTCAAGACCACGTGGGGCTATGTGCTTGTTTCCTGGCAGTTGCCCTGAGCTGTATTTCTTCTGGAAGGCAACACGTGGCACACTAGGGTAGATTCCAGGTTCTCAAGTGGAGAATGAATATACTGTCCACATCTCTGAAGATCTTTACCTTGAAGTTTTTGAGCCTCCTTAGATACTGGGATCTTAGGGACTGAGAAAGCTGTGGCGGAGTTCTGGCTAATTCTCCCGACTTTTCCTTTCTGAGTTAACCTGGGAGCCAGAACAGAGCAGCTTCTGTTTTACGCTGCAATATTTTGGTACTAAAATGGTCTTAAAAGAACTCATCAACCTTTTTAAAACATGAATCAGATTCTGTTATTCCTCTGCTTAAACCTCCTCAGTGGCTTTCTGTTAAACTTACAGAAAGAGGTTAAATCCTTCCCTTGGTCCATTTGGGCGTCGTATGATCTGGCCCTGCCTCACCTATGCCATCTTCCCCCTTGCCTGCTGTGTCCCACAACCTCCACCTGCTTCCTGTTCCCCAGTATGCCAAGCTTTGTCTTGCCCTAAGGCCTTTGTTCATATTGTGCTTTCTGCCTGGAATGCTTTCCGCAGTTCTTTAAAAACCCACCCCTCGGCCGGGCGCTGTGGCTCACGCCTGTAATCCTAGCACTCTGGGAGGCCGAGGCAGGCGGATTGCTCAAGGTCAGGAGTTCAAAACCAGCCTGAGCAAGAGCGAGACCCCGTCTCTACTGAAAAAAAATAGAAAGAAATTAATTGGACAACTAAAAATGTACAGAAAAAATTAGCCGGGCATGGTGGCACATGCCTGTAGTCCCAGCTACTCGGGAGGCTGAGGCAGAAGGATTGCTTGAGCCCAGGAGTTTGAGCTTGCTGTGAGCTAGGCTGATGCCACGGCACTCACTCTAGCCCGGGCAAGGGAGTGAGACTCTGTCTCAAAAAAAAAAAAAAAAAAACCCACCCCTCATCCCGTGTGTCTCAGCAAGCATCACCCCAGTGACACTCGCCCTGACTACTTCATCTACAGAGGTCTTTCCTTGTTCTCTCTCTCAGCACCCTGTTTCCTCCCTACAAAACATTCAGTTCGTAGTTGTCTGTTTACTTGTTTACTGTCTATCTCCCCCACAGGTGATATGTTTAAGTGCCAAGAGAACAGGAACTTATTTCTGCTTTGCTCACGCCTCGCTGTAGACACAGCACATAGAGATTCAATATGTGTCTGTCAAAGAGAATGAATGAAACTGTAGAGTGACTCAGCTTGGCTCATTCAAAGTAGGGGTTAAAAGAAAACGAAACCGGACAGTGGAAGGAACCCTAAGGCCGCCTAGTGTGCCCTCCCAATCCTTTCCCCAGCAGCCTTCATGGATTCAGCACAGAAACTTCCAGTTATAGCAAGTTCTCTATTTTGATATCTCAAAATGTCGGTTAATTCCAATGCATATTGAGCAGAAATCTTTCTGTCTGAACCTTCTACTTTCTTTTCATCTGGAGTTACACATAATATACCTAACACTTTTTTACATCACTTTAAAATATTTGAGCATGGCTGTTTCATCCTCTCCACACTTTGCACACATTCTTTTCCCCAGAGAAACTTTTCAACTGCTTCAATTTTTCTCTCCTCTCCACAGCCCCTCACTAGTGTTTTTCAATAAATGTTTGCTTAATTTGAGGCATCTCAAATAGAATTCAATGTGAAAAATACCGTGGGATAATTATCTCCTTTATTTTGGATATGACCACTTTGTATATGCAATATATTATAAAACTGCAAACATTTTTTTTCTCTCTTTTCAAACAAATATGTCATGCTAGTAATTTATATCAAGTGTGCAGGCAACAAAAACCACTGTTTTCATTTTTTCATTTATGAGTTCATCTCCCCTACCTGGTGCATCTAACTCCTTAAACTTAAGTAAGGATTCTATATTTCATCTTGTTAGCTTTAATCCATTATTCTAGCCTATCTAGATCTCTTTGAATTTTGTTCCTGTCAACTGACTTACTAGGGCTATCTCCTGGCTCTGTGTCAACTGAACGCTTGACAAGCTTGCTCCCTTTGCCTTCATCCACGTTGCCAATAAAAATGCTGAACGAGGCAGAGCCCTTTAGCACCATGGGGAGAGAGCTCCTCCAGGTAAACATGGCGCCCTGGTCATCATGCTTTGGGTATGGTCGTTCACTCCAGCATGGAGTCACACGGTGTGCACGTGCTCCTCTCGTCCAAATGCCGTGCCGCAGTTCATGCACACCTGCATCTGTAGCTGTCCCTTGACTTAGGAGCCTGCAAAGCACAGCAGAAAAGGAAGTGTGGTTAATCTGGCA
>CAUYRT010060907.1:0-33484 GCA_963574885.1 Lepilemur ruficaudatus
TGGCGTCAGCTTAGCTCACAGCAACCTCAAACTCCTGGGCTCAAGCAATCCTTCTGCCTCAGCCTCCCAAGTAGCTAGGACTACAGGCATGTGCCACCACGCCCGGCTCATTTTTTCTATATATATCTTTAGTTGGCCAATTAATATCTTTCTTTCTATTTATAGTAGAGACGGGGTCTCAGTCTTGCTCAGGCTGGTTTCGAACTCCTGACCTTGAGCGATCCACCCGCCTCAGCCTCCCAGAGTGCTAGGATTACAGGCATGCGCCACCATGCCCGGCTAATTTTTTTTTCTATATATATTTAGTTGGCCAATTAATTTCTTTCTATTTTTTTAGTAGAGACGGGGTCTTACTCTTGCTCAGGCTGGTTTCGAACTCCTGACCTTGAGCAATCCGCCCACCTCGGCCTCCCAGAGTGCTAGGATTACAGGTGTGAGCCACCGCGCCCGGCCCCCTATTCAATAACTTTTAAGTGCATTCAAATCTCTTCCAAATTTTAAAAAACCCACAATCTGGCTTTGACCCCATTCCGTCCTGCCACCCTATCTCCGCCCTTCGCTTCATGTCTGAGCATCTTGACAGTCCTGTCTGTGCCCACTGTCTCTGCTCCTTCCATTCTGACTCACTCTTCAGTCCGTCACGGTCTGGCTTTTGCCTCCACACTCTCCTAAGCCAGCTCTTTCCAAAATAACAAATGGCCGCTTCTCATTGCCAAATCCCCTGGACGCTTGGCCACGCCGACTTTCCATGCTGCCGACATGGTTTCTGGGGGAGGCGGCTTCAAAAATGGCTCCCAGTGATCCCCGCCTCCTGGTGTTCACATCCTTTTGTAATCTCTTCCCCTTGTGTGGGCTAAACCTGGTAACTTGCTGCCAATGAACAGAATAAGACAAAAGTGATGATGACATAGCACTTCCAAGATGAGGTTATAAAGGACTTGCTTGTGCTCTTTCCCTGACTCTTCTTGCGTGTTTGTTCTGATGAAGCAAGCTCTCATGCTAGGAGGTGCCCTGAAGAGAGACCCACGTGACAAGGATCTGAGGCCCTCAATCCCTCCCATAGACCTCGGAAACTGAATCCTGCCCACCATTGGAACAGCGGCCGACAGTTTGGAAGAGGATCACTTTCCAGTCAAACCTACAGATGAGGCCACAGCCTTGGCCAACACCTTGATCACACAGCCTTGTAAGAGACCCTAGAACAGAGGGCGCAGGCAGTCAGCAGTGCAGGATCCCATACCCACTGAAAGAGTGTGTGGGCTCCACTCCCACTGCTTCACCTCACCAGCCTTTAAAAAAAAAAAAAGAAAGAGTGTATGGAAACAAGAAAGGCATTTGGTCTTTGTCCCTGGTTCCTGGCACAGAGATGCTAAACCCCTTGGGATTTCCTGATAGAAGTGTCTTTTTTTGTTATTCATAATGAGCCCCTTTCTGATCACACTGGAGTTTATGCTAGGGTCACTTGCCCCTAGATAGCCTCCTGGTGGGGCTGGTCACCAGAAAGACCAAGTTATTAATAATACAGGGTCAGAACCTTCAGTTCTACCTACTGACCTCTTGGAAGGGGCTAGAGACGAAGCTCTATAAAAACTCTTGCACAGAAGTTCGGTGAGCTTCTGAGTTGGTGAACAAATTCATGTGCCAGGAGGGTATCGGACCCAAACTCCATGAAGATAGAAGCTCCTACACTTGAGATCTTCCCAGACCTCACCTATGTATCTGTTTATCTGGCTGTTCATCTGTGTCCTTTATAACATGCCAGTAAACGTAAGTAGTGTTTCCTTGAGTTCTGGGGCCATTTTAGCAGTTATCACATGGAGGAGAGGGTTGTGGGAAATCCCAGTTTATAGCTTGGCGGACAGAAGTACAGGAGGCCCAGACTCCTGTACAGATTGGCATCAGAAATGGGGACAATCTTGTGGGATTGAGCCCTTAATTTGTGCGATCTGTTCCTAAATCCACATAAATAGTGTGAGAATTGAAATGAATTGAGGGACTCCCAATCGGTGTCAGAGAATTGGTTGGTGTCAAAAAAACCCTACACATCTGGTATTAGAAATGTTCTGTGTGAGACTATAGAGAAACTGTGCTTTATCAGACAGTGAGATAATAAATATGTTTTGTTTCAAGCCACTAAGTTTGGGGGTAATTTTTTTTTAATTTATTTTTAATTGACACATAATAGTTATAAATGTTTTGGGGGGTTGGGGTAATTTTTATACAACAATAGATAATTGTTGCAATCCTCTCTTTCCTTCGTGGGCTCTTCTGCTTTTGCTGTCTCTTCCCTCCTGCTGTTTCTCAAGGTTCTTCTCTATGTCTCTACATACATTTTCTTGCCAGTGTCACTCATTCAAATGCCATCTTGATGCCAGTGACCCCCAGATTTATATCTCTGGCTCTTTTGAGCAGCAGATCCATATATTCAACTGCCTAAAGGGCATTGCCACCCCGACGCTGGTCTCACAAGACACTGAGACTCACCACATCCAAACTGAACTTGTCACTTCCCATCACATCCTATAGCCTCCTGTGTTTCCTGCCTCAGTGGGCCACTATCACCCAGTTGCTCAAACCAGAAACCTGGGAGTTGTCTGTTTATTCAACAAAGACTTACCATGTACCCACAATGTTCCCAATAGTGCTCTATGCTCAAGGAGAGTTATATTCCTGTGGGGAGAGAGACAATGAAGATAATAAACTATATAGCATGGTAGAGTGCCATATGTATATTGCAATAAGTGATATGGAAAAAAATTGAGCTGGCAGAGGAATGAACGTCATGGAATGTGAGTTGTGGTATTAGATGGGGTGGTGATGACAGACCTCTCCAAAAAATAAGACAGTTGAGGGAAAAGAGGTCTCTGCCATATGAATATCTGGGAGAAGAGCATTTCAAGAACAGACAGCTTGAGATGTTTGGGGATTTGAGAAGCAGGAAGATGGCCAGTGCGGCTGGAACAGAGACAGACAGAGGGAGATTGTTAGAGATGAGGTCAATGAGTTACCCAAGCCCAAGTCATGTAAAGCCTTATTGGCTATTGTAAAGATTCGAGCTTTCACTGAGTAAGACAAGCAGCCGTGGGAGGGTCTGGAGTGGAGATATCACACGATCACTCTGGTTATTGTGTTTAGAATAGGCTGTAGATAAATCATTCCTCTTCTTTTTATCTCTCAGCCCCCCAAATCTATTTTTCTCACTTAACCTTGTTTACCTTTTAAATATATTTTGAACCCATCTACTTGTCTTAATTTCTATTGCAACCCCCTAAGTCAAGCCAACAACATTCCTCATTCATTCATTCAATACTTATTGAGCAGCTACTATGTACCAGGCACGATGTCTACTCTCAGCGCTTGGAACCGAGTGAAAAAACAGCCTGTGTGGGGTCTATATTTCTCCCTTGGATTTATTGCTTTTAAGAACTTGCCCTCTCTTGTCTTATGAATTTATTTGGTTAATCACTCACTGTATTCTTGCCTCCCCAAAGTGTAAACAGTGTTAATTTTCATTCACCAGCTATATTCTCAGTGCCTAAAAACAGCACCTTTCAAACAATATGTGCTGAATAAATCCTAGTTGAATAAATGAACAAAATATTGCACCAGTTTCCTAACTGGTCTATTTACAGTGGCTTTTAAACTTTCCTTGACCTGACCCACAGTGAGAAACACATTCACACTGTGACCCAGTAAAGACTCACATGCATACACACATGCATGCAGCATACATATAAAGTTGAAGGTATTGTTAAGTGTGATGCCTTCTGATTACATGTGAAGCTGTCTGATATTATTTATCACATTCTATTATGTTTCCCTGAACAAATCCTGCCAGTTATAACTTTAAATTTGATGTCAGAATCCACTAACAGGACTTAACCAGAAGTTTGACAAATACTGTCCTAATCTATTTTCCACATCCAGAGTGTTCTTTCTAACTCGGAAGTCTTGTCATGTTATTTCCCTACATAAAACCTTTCGATGGCAATCTGTTGGCCTCAGGCAGTTTTGCCCAAACATCAGTCACTCATGGCTGTTCATGTACAAATGAGGGCTGAATATTTTGTCTGTCGGTGGAATCACCTTTGTCTTAAGGCTCATCTTAAGCAATATGCGAAGTAATGTGTTGGATGTGTGAAATATATATTTTTTCTAATGCATATTAGAAAACCCATTACCTACCAAAATAAAAAACTGTTGTCTTGTGTACCCTTTAAAATCTTTTCACTTACCAGTCAGCCACACTTTGGGGAAATCTGTTCTTGAGATAAAGTTCAGATGCCTGAACCTAGCCCATGAGGCACTCGGGAGCTTGCTGTGCTTTCCACTGCCGTACCAATTTTTTTTTTTTTTGACCACTTTCTGCATGCATTCATTCCAAATGACTGGTAGGTCCCTGAACGCACTGAGCTCTCTTGGGCACAAATACTCTGCAAGTACCATCTCCTTTCTCTGCTCAGAACTCCACCAGTACTACCTCCATTCAGGTCTCAGCTTAAACGCCACCTTGGGGAGGCTGTCCTGCGCCGCCCCCCATCCTGTGCTCACCCCTACCTTAGAGTGTATCACTCTGAAGTGAAGGAGCTTGTTCACGTGTTTTCCTTCTCCAACTGACGAGTGTAAGCTCCTTCTGGGGTAGAGTTGTATTTTATTGACCACAGGATTTCTAGTATTTGGTGTAGTACCAGACATTTGGTAACAATTTGACAAATAAAAGAACAAATGTATGGATTTCTCAATGGACTGAATATCCCTAACAGCACATGGACTGACACACACTAGGCATTCAAAAAGTACCGTTGAGTGACTGAAAGCGACGAGGGCTTATCCTCACGCTAGCAACATTCTCTCTCTCTCTCTCTTTTTTTAATTATTTGAAAGGTGGTCTAGAATTCCAGTGTCCGCTCTTTGTGACATTATTCTCTCTGCCCAGGAAGTGGTCAGAAATGAGGTCAAAATGTGGATCTGTGGCCTAAGAGACTTTTGGTCCCTCTGTAAATAAGCCTGCTGCGACAGAAGACAGGATCTGTAGGGAATGCCACAGCACAATGGGGATATATATCTGTACATGTTTCTCTTGATGTATACTAGCTATCAAGTAAATATCAAACATTTGAATTAACATTACAATCCATACTTCATATATTAATGATATCAGTACTATATATTAAGATTTTGATGCCCTCATCTCCCTTTTCTGAGATTCTAGAATATAGCTTCTGTAATTTTTTTTTTTTTGCGACAGAGTCTTACTCTGTTGCCCAGGCTAGAGTGCCATGGCGCCAGCCTAGCTCACAGCAACCTCAAACTCCTGGGCTCAAGCGATCCTTCTGCCTCAGCCTCCTGAATAGCTGGGACTACAGGCATGTGCCACCATGCCTAGCTAATTTTTTCTATATTTTTAGTTGGCCAATTAATTTGTTTCTATTTTTAGTAGAGACAGGGTCTTGCTCTTGCTCAGGCTGGTTTCAGACTCCTGACCTTGAGTGATCCTCCTGCCTCGGCCTCCCAGAATGCTAGGATTACAGGCATGAGCCACCGCGCCCGGCCCAGCTTCTGTGATTTTTTAAGACTGATGTTAACAGTGTTTCTTACAGCATGTGTGTAATAGGGATATACAATAAAGGTTTTATAGTAACTAAACTGTACTCAAAGACTTCTATTTTTCTTTTCTCTAATAGCTCTACTATCTGGCATCTTGGGGAATGTGGTATTTGGGATAAATAAAACTTCTAAATAGCTGATGTTTAATCTTATAAACACCCATACATTAAAAAATGAAAAGGATGGGACTGGGCTGCTCATACCTGTAATCCTAGCACTTTGGGAGGCTGAGGCGAGAGGATCAGTTAAGTCCAGGAGTTTAAGACCAACCTGAGCATCATAGGGAGACCCTCCCCACCATCCCTACAAAAAACAAAAATTAGCCAGGTGTGATGGCACATGCCTGCAGTCCCAGCTACTTGGGAGGCTGAGGTGGGAGCATGCCGTGAACCTAGGAGTTTAAGGTTGCAGTGAGCTATCATGATGCCACTGCATTCCAGCCTGGGCCACAGAGTGAGACCCTGTCTTAAGCAACAACAACAACAAAGATAGAAACTTTCCCAATATATAGCAAACTTCCCTGGCTTTTTTTTTTTTTTTTGAGACAGAGTCTCACTCTGTTGCCTGGGCTAGAGTGCCGTGGTGTCAGCCTAGCTCACAGCAACCTCAAACTCTCGGGCTGAAGCGATTCTCCTACCTCAGCCTCCCGAGTACCTGGGAATACAGGCATGCGCCACCATGCCCGGCTAATTTTTTCTATATGTTTTTAGTTGTCCAGCTAATTTCTATTTATAGTAGAGATGGGGTCTCGCTCTTGCTCAGGCTGGTTTCGAACTCCTGACCTCGAGTGATCCTCCCGCCTTGGCCTCCCAGAGTGCTAGGATTATAGGCATGAGCCACCACGCCCAGCCTTCCCTGGCTTTTTAAACAAAACACCCCAAATAGTAACAGTCTTTGCAGACTTGGGGTCTTTTATGGATATCAGTTATTTGGAAGACATCTGTCCATGCTAGAGGTCTAGGGGTGGATACTTGCAGACTTAGATGACATGTAGCCTTAGTCTCGATTGGTAATGACTTTAGCAGCGATATTGAAACTTATTTTCTTACAAACAAAACCCCAAATCAGTTGATTTCTGAGCTGTCCCCCACCTCTCTCCGTTTTTTTTTTTTTGTTTGTTTTGTTTTTTTAAATAAGGGAAGAATGAAGCCTGTGTATCTGCATTATCTTCTTTGGGAAAGTGTAAAATGATTGCCTTTAGGAAACATCTATTGCAGAAATAAAAGTTAAAGCGGCCTCCTCCCACCAGAAAGTTATCTACTTTATCACACATGCTATCAAGTCATTTATTACCAAGGCTGTAGATGACTTTCACCTGATTTTCAACTTGCTCTTCAACCTTACTGATTCTTATCTTGTTCATGGAATGTGGAGGATTATTATGCAATCATTTCAAGATGTATGTGTATTGGAAAGGACTTGCCTCAAAGCTTATACATTTTTTTAAATTACCAGTTGACTTGTTTTTTTCTTTTTCTTTTGTTGAGACAGAGTGTCACTAAATTGCCCTGGATGGAGTGCAGTGATGTCATTGTAGCTCACTGCAAGCTCCAACTCCTGGGCTGTAAGTGATCCTTCTGCCTCAGCCTCCTGAGTAGCTGAGACTACAGGCGAGCGCTGTAACACCCAGCTGGGTTTTGTTGGTTTGTGTATTTTTTTCTTTTTCTTTTTCTTTTTGGTAGAGATGGGGTCTTGCTTTTGCTCAGGCTGGTGTTAAACTCTTGAGCTCAAGCATCCTCCCGCCTCAGCCTCCCAGAGTGCTAGGATTACAGGCGTGAGCTACTGCGCCTGGCCACATTTTTTTAATTATCAAGAAATAACTACTTCTCTCAAGAAAGTATTTAGAAAGTTCTGCATGTTTGATATTTGAACAGAATTTCAAATAAAGTTTTTAAGTTTTTAGTTGTATAAACAAGGTGGAGAGTATTGCTTTGGTATCAGAAAGATACGCCAGTCCATACATAGGCTCCATTAGTGAGAGAACCCAAAGCACCGTTGACATCTTTCTATGTTATCACAGCACATTATGCTGAAATTATCTCACCTTTTATCTGTCTCCTCCATTAGTTTAGAGTTTCTCATGAGCTTAGGCCACATCTAAGTATTCTTTGAAGCCTACCACTTGTGTTCTTAGGTAGCCACATAATCTTTCTCGAGAAAGTGTAAATGGTTTTCTTTATGAACAATCAATTAGGGAATAAAAAGGTAAAACAGCCTCAACTCCAATACTTCCTTTTTGTGTCCTTGTATATCTTGACCTTGCCCTCTATCTTCCCCTGTACCCCTCCAACCACAGTTATCTCACAGCGGGTGGACTTTAGTGCAACACAGTACCTCTTTCACCTCTTTTGTGGTGCCTTTGTAGTGCCTGGCACATGAGTTTTTAACAAATATTTAATTTAAAGTGAACATTGGCAGGTAGAAAGATGACAATTTTTGGGGGGTGAACTAATCCTTCTTCTCTGTGTTGATCTACACACTCGTTTAGTAACAGGGTAGTTTTAATATGCTTTTATAAGTCTAGAATTCTGACATGCTTTTCAAGTTATACGGAGATAGTAAAAACAAGAAAGAAAATATTCATTTCTGCATTGTAACTGCACGATCTAGGCAAGAAACAAGTGAAATCTCTGAAAGCTCTAGACTGATAAAAATGTCTAATTGTCATTTATTATTATTATTACTATAGAGACAAGGTATAGTGCTACATTGCCCAGGCTGGTCTCAAACTCCTGGCCTCAAGTGATCCTCCTGCCTTGGCCTCTAAGTGCTAGGATTATAGGCGTGAGCCACCATGTTCGGCCTGGCCATTATCTCTATCTCATAAAAATACACAGCTTTAATATATTAGTAGTTAACCTGTCTTCATTCTGGTTAAACTTTGGGAAAGAAGAGGCAGGCGGTTGATTTACTGGTATTTTCTGGATAGAAAGTAGCAAGCATCTTTATAATTATAGACCAATTTTATCAGCTTTATAAAAATGTTCAAGTAAAGATAATGCTCTGGAAAAAAAAAAAAGATAATGCTCCGAAATAAATTCTCTGAATAAGGGTACATATTTTTTCCTGCAGCTTAATTTTTCTCCTAGTGCCACCCAGTTATCATATATCCCTTTTATTCCTCATGGCAAACATTTGGAGATATTTTCCCACCTAACTCATATCTCCCATATTCTTTTATTTTATTTTTTGTACTTACATAGTTTCTATCCTTTCACTCACCCCAGTCTGCTTGTTAGAGCTGACTTTTGTTTCCTATTGAATTTCACTTTTAGGAAATTTCATTTAGTACCACCTTTAAGTTCTTTTTAATAGTGATAATAACAACTATAACACCACATAGAACATTGAACTATGTGACAGATATTATTCTAAATACTTTACATGTATTAACATTTAATGTTCATAATAACCCTAAAAGGAAGATACTCTTCTTACCCCCGTTTCTTAGATGTGCACTAGACAGCACAGGGAGCTTAAGTAACTAAGGTCACAAAGCTAGTAAATGGCAGGGTCAGGATTCAAACCCAGAAGGCTTCAGCTGCAGTCTGTGGGCACAAACGCTAGACTAACCTTAGGCCCTAAGAAAGAGTATCCTCATAATGCTGTTTTATTTTATTTTTCCTTGCCTGCCGATATCCTGGCCTAAGGCCTCATTCTTTTGTATCTCCACCTTTCACTGGTGTCTTCCCCTGTGTCCCTCCAAGCCATAGTTATTTCATAGCTGATGAAATTCGGTGCAACCCAGTACCTCCCTTAGATGTTTCTGAGAGGCAGAGGGCTATTTGTTCTCTCAGACTCAAGAATTTATCTACACTCTATATCCTAAGTAGAGGAGCGTAGGCTATTCATTAGTTTTGGAATATATCAGTGATCTGGAAGTGCCCTTCAGATCTGAAGCAGGAACTCAAGGGGAGGTGTCCCAGGAAAAGAGGGCCCTTAGGAATAGGAAAAGCCTTGTTTTTCTGGGTATGGTAGGAGTGACAAGATATAGATAGGCAGGCTCTTGTGTACCAATCTCTGACAAGGCTATGAATTTAGAACTTTGCAAAAAGAAGAAGCCAAGTTACTGGCCGCCCCCCACCCCTTTTTAAGAGATGAAGTCTTGCTCCAAGTCTGTTGCCCAGATTGGAGTGTAGCAGTGTGATCATAGCTCACTATATTTTGAAACCCTGGGCTCAGGCAATCCTCCTGCCTCAGCCTCCTGAGTAGCTGGGACTACAGGTGTACACCACCAGACCTAGCTAATTTTTAAATTTTTTGTAGAGGCAGCATCCTCTATGTTGTCCAGGCCGGTCTCAAACTCCTGGCCCCAAGCGATCCTTCCACCCCAGCCTCCCAAACTGCTGGGATTTCAGGCATGAGCCACGGCACCCGGCTAGAAGCTAGGTTTCTCTTTATGGTAGAAACAGCCTTACAAATGGTTAGTGCTGCTGGCAGCCACATGCATGGGTAGAGAACATAGTACTTCTGCATATTCCTGAGCTTGAGAATTCTAGAAAAAAGGAAGGAAAAAGAAGGTTACTATAGGAGGGTCTGAAGACCTGGTGAAGTCTTTGAGGACAAAAGAGGGAAGCATATTCCTCTGCTAAAGAAGCCAGAGGGCCAAGACCAGAAGTACACATTCTAGAGCCAGAAGAGAGGAAAAGGCCCTGGGAGACACTGAGAATCCCACCCATCAGAGCTGTGGGGCCCGTTCTCTACAGGTCAGGCCACATCAGAGAAGAGAAACTGGCGGCTGGGGCATGAATCTGGCCCGTCACGTGTTTTATCGGACATATCTTTTTTTGTTTTTGCCTTTCTTTGAAAGGTTCATTGACATGCTTTTTTGTGTTTTAAAAACATGGAATGAATTGCCAACATTTAGTATATGCAAGAGTTCACCCCAAAACTTGGATTACTGATTTCTCTTATTTTCTGATCTTTGCAGTCCCCATTGGAAACCATCAGCTGGAAGTGACTGTGTCCTTTAGACTGGATTGAGCTCTTTGGGGTTTTATATTTAGGTAAAAACATCAATCTCAAAAGGTTACATGCAGCTGGGTATGGTGGCTCATGCCTGTAATCCTAGCACTCTGGGAGGCTGAGGCAGGAGGATTTCTTGAGCTCAGAAGTTTGAGACCAGCCTGAGCAAGAGCAAGACCCTGTCTCTACTAAAACAGAAAAAATTAGCCAGATGTGGTGGTACACACCTGTAGTCCCAACTACTTGGGAGGCAGAGGCAGGAAGATGGCTTGAGACCAGGAGTTTGACATTGCAGTGAGCTATGATGATGGCACTACACTCTACCCAGGGTGACAGAGAGAGACTTTGTCTCAAAAAAAAAATTGTTACATGCCTTATGACTCCACTTATATATTTGAAATGACAAAACTAAAGAGATGGAGAACAGATTAGTGGTTACTGGAGGACAGGGATAGATTTGGGAGCAGTCAAGCGGGGAGGGGGATTTGTGAATACAAAAAGGTAATATGAAGGAGTTCTTTTGTGTTTATGGAATAGTTCTATGCCTTGATTGAGGAGTGGTTACACAAATCTATATGTGGGATAAAGTTGCATTGAACCATATACACACATACACACACACAGAGAACAAGGGTTAAAAAAAATACTGAGTAAGTTCTGTAGTCTGGTTAACAGTAATGTACCATTGTCAGTTTCCTGGTGTTAGAATCAAAATGGAGTCACCAATGTTAAAAAAAAACAAATGCTGACAAATAGAGCTGGGGAAGGCTATGAAGATGGGTTCTCATGCTTCTATGCCTGATAACAAAAACTATCACAAAAGACTCTGCAAAGGCCACAACCTTGCAGAAAAGCCATCACAACTTTACACAAAGAATACTTCTAGGAGGACATCTCCCCAGCAACTGCCTGTCCAACCTTGAACTGGAGTCACCCTTATTATTGATCTTTGTAGTCAAGAATAATAATTATCTTAATAACAATTATGTGATCCTCCTCATTTTTTTCCTTTAAAAACCTTTGTCTTCCTTTACTTCTCCAAATATACCCATAGTTTACTATGGCACTCATATTCCCACTGCAATGCTCTATTCCCAAATAAACATCACTTTCTTTCAGACAGCTTCTCTGTTATTTAGGTTGACACGGTTTTGATGTTTAACTAAAGCTTTGTAAGATGTCACCATTGGGGGAAGCTGGGTGAAGGGTAAATGGAACTCTTTGTACTATTCTTGCAACTTCTTGTGAATCTATGATCATTTCAAAACAAAAAGTTAAAAAACAAAAAGGAAAGTAGGCTGAATGCCTAGGGCTGGTATTTGGGGAAGTGAGCAGGAGTGTGGAGAGGCAAACTGGGGCTGAGAAATGTTTCCAAAAGTTTAACCTATAAAGGACCTAAACTTGCTCCTTACCATTACTTCTGCTGTCACTATCCCCATAGTGCTCTTTATTCAGCTGGTTTTAGACAGCTGTTTCTCTACTGCTTCTTAGTTATGGTGCTGAACATAGAACTAGAGCTATTCCTAATTTCAACCAATCAATCAAGCCCAGTGGGTGTAATCTCCAGGACTTCAGCCTTTTTCAGTTATTAGTTTTCCCATTGCCTTATACTGAGAGTCTGCTTCTTTGCTGCCAGAGGTGTTTTTTATTTTAACATCTGAATTTGATGCCATTGCAGGTGCTAGAAGTTGCCAGAAGGCTGTCCTCCAGATAATTGTCCCTTGCTGTAGCTTGTATCACTGTTTTGTTGCAATTAACATTCAGAATATGCACTGTCATCTTATTAAAATTTATATTTTTTAATGGAGAAAGCACACGGAGAGTTGATTGTGGAACTGTGGTTTATCCTTGCTCTTCTTAGTTACCTGTGTCTAAATTAAGCTGAACCTCTGGGTCTCAGCTATTTCTAAACAGGCATCACGATTTACTAAGGTTAATGCCCGGGGGAACATTAACCTTGCAGACACTAATCTAATTCAGTGTCATCACAAGTGCATAATGCCAGTGTTTGGAGTTTAGCCAAAAGCACTATTCAAATGAACATTCTGTTGGCAAGAGGTGGGAAGGTGGGTGTGGACAAGGGAAGGAGAACTGCAGAAATGGTTATATATTTTAATGCCCTTTCTTTTTCCTCTCCCCTCAAAGGTTATATTTAAATATTGCAGAGAGTCAGGTGCTAAATAAAATCTTCAGATTATTATGAAGAAATCGCAACGAAAAAGTGTTTTATCCCATAGCAAGTTTCTGATGCTCATAATCACTCAACATTCACCAAATATCTTTTGTGTTACATGGCTGACCTAGGATGGGCACACACAGATGAGTAATTGTAAACCACTGCAGTATGTACAAGCACCTTAGGGAGCCTAATAAATGTTAGTTGAATGAAGGCCCCATTAAAGAGGTCACAATTTGGCTAATGTTACTTAAAGGGCCCCCAAAGGATGAGACAACAGTGCAATCCTACCTCTATAAGGATCATTACCAAGGCTTTGCCATACAGACTGACACGGTTTGGACTCCAAGTGAACTGAGAAGGAAATACTATGTTAAGACTCTGCCCAACAAGGTTCAGGGCCGGATCTCTTGATCTTTATGCTCGCACTTTGCATCTCAGTTTGCAACACTAACAGGGTTTGCCAGTTTCAAGGGCGCAGGGCTGCATCTTCCGGAAAAGGTGGCACTGGCAGCGGTAGAGGCCAAAGACTGGAATTGGCGGGGGAGAGGGCTAGGTAAGAGAGGATAAACGAAAAAGCCAAAAAATTCTGGCAAATAACCTTTCACCTAGGTCCCCGACCCTTCCATTTCCCCGAGGCTGAAACGCTCCCGACCCCCGCGTCCTCCACTTCTGAAAGCGCTAGGCATTAAGGCTGACGCGGGGGGAACCCCTTTGGAAAAGATTTCCTGAGTTCCGATCTTTTTCAAATCGTTTTCCTCTCGGGCCCAGGCTGGGGGACCCGCGGCTCGGGGGCCAGCTTTCCCGGCCACCCTGGGCGGGTGACACGCAGGCGCTAGAATCAAAGCCACGCTCGGTCTTCCCAGCCAGGTCGCCGCGCCAGGCGAAGGCGGGCGCCGCGGAGCTCTTCCCGTGTGCGGGGCTTCCCACAATGCACCGAGCCGGCAGTGGCGGCGACCGCGGCGGCGCTCTAGCTGCGGCATGTCTGCGTCTCTACTGCTCTGGGAGGAGGAAGAGAAGGAGGAAGAGGAGGAGGAGGAGGAGGGGGAGGAAGAGGAGAAAGGCGCAGGGGTGGGAGCTGTTGCCGAAGCTGCCACAGCAAAAGTTCTCCCCCCTCCCCCCTTCCCCTCCTCTCAAGGCCCCTAGAAAGGTTGGGACTGCGGCCGCCTGCAGTCGGTGACCGCGCGACTCGGCGCCCGCCCGCGGTAAAGCGCTCGGCCTGGCAGGCCCGGGCCCGGGGGAGGGCGGGGGAGGGGGAGGGGGCGGCGCGCGGGGGGAGCGCGCGGCGGTAACGGCCTGACCCCGGGGGGAGCGAGCCGCGGCGAGGCTGGGGGTGGCCAGGGGACCGGCTGAGGCCGAGGGAAACGCAGGGGCTGGCTGGGGGACGTGAGGAAGCAGGGCGCGGATGGTGGGTTGAGGGGTTGAGAAAGGATAATGACGGGGGTGGCGGAGGCGAGAAGTCGGCCTCCGAGGCTTGAGGGGGGTGTCAGAGGTAGGGAAGGAGGTGGGAGGTTTGCACCGGGAGGCCAGAGGGTGCTGGGTGTCTGTGTGAAGAGGCTGAGGAGACAGCAGATCTCTGTCCACCGTGCCCGGTGCAGTGCTTTATGCACCGCAGGCCTCAGTCACTGTTGCTGCCGGAGGTGCTCTCTGGGAGAAGGGAAGGGCAGGGTTTGGAGAAAAGGGAATGCTTGCAGGAAACCTAGTGGGAGTGTGAACCGGGAGAGAGGCCGGAGGAAAGATGCCGGATAGGTGGAGGAATGCAGGGGGTGGCTGTGGAGGAGTCTTGAGGATTCTAGAGGGTGTTCATTGTGCAGATACGTTAGGTATTTCATTATGGAAAGAACTGAAGCGTTTCTAAGGAGAGGAAAGAAGGGATATAGGAGTTTCTGTGAATAGAAAGGATACCGTTTGAAGCAAGAGAGAGTGCTAAATATTAGAGAAGATGCAGGGAATGCGTAATAGAACAGATAGATGTAATATAATAAATACTGGTCTAAGGACTAAAGAGTTATTCCAGATGGGCCAGGATGGCCTAGTTCTGAACCTGTGTGGGCTCTTCAGTATGACATCTGGTAAGTGTGGGTCTTGGCTGTGCTGGGGTCACTGAGAATTAGACCTTAGTTTGTAGTTTGGTCTGAGACATTTTAGACTTGTACCGGTGAATACGAGAACCTCTGAAACGGACCTTGAGAAAGGGCCTGGCCTGTGGGGATTCTCTAGGCCAGGGAATTTAGATTTTAGCTATTTTGAAGTATTGTCACTTGCCAGAGGCTGGATGAACACTGTCCTGGCAAATGCTGTAATGGAAATTACTTGAGTTGGCGATTTTCTTCTTCAGTGCCCAGCTTATCTCGTCCAGGAGAGCTAGTGCTATATTATTCAGCCTGGATTGCAGTACACAAGATTATAATTAATGTTGAGTGGGGGGAGTACATGCATGGTGGCCCTTCCTTGGAGGCTCCGTTTGTAGCTGTATAAATTAGTGTAGTTGGCTAGATTGATTCCATAACTCTGGGGATGGTGGGAGATCTTTTGGCATTCATAGTTCCTGATGTGAGCTGTTAGAGAGTGCTTCTCTGGTGAGAGTGAGTAGTGTCTCACTGAGGCATGGTAGTATTGAAGAAAATGTACCAGCCAACAAAGTGTGGGGCTTGCAGAATGTAGGATCTAGAATATCCGTTTTGATCTTAGGTTGCAAGGAGGTCAGAACTGGTTATGAGGTCTAGGGGAGCTTGAAGAGACTGGATGATTCTAGACCCAGGTTGGAGGGAGGATAAGCATCTCTACATCAGGAAATGAACCAAGCTCTCTCTGTTGGATTTGCTGAGCTCACACCAGACCAGATTTCCAAGAGGGAACTCTGGGCTAGAACCATACTCTTAAAAAATTTACCTGGATGTTATTCACCTTTTGTTACTAAGAAAAAACTGTGTATACATTACCTTGTAATATTTCTTCAACTGAAGAGATGGTAATATGCATGTTTAGCATGAAAAATCTTTTTATGGAAGTAGAGGGTAAGGGGATTAATGAGGGAGATAGTATGAAATTTGGAGAGGGAAGGGAAAATTCAATCATTCACTCCTTTAGCAAGTATCTCTAAAAGAGAATGATACTTTAGTATTAAAATGGAGAAGGCTTTCTTTTATTACAAATTTTCTAGTAGAAATAATCCAGGATTATTTTAAAAAATTGGAAAACTTGCTGTCAGTACATTTGGACTTATTCTTTTAAAGAGCTTTCTTACATAGTATTATGTACCCATTTTTATTGTCATCATAGTTTGACAGAACCAGTTTTCCTTCCCTTCCCCTCACCAGCACTGTATATTATCTGTTCTTTCCATTTTTTGTAAATAGAGTGCACTTAAATATAGTATGTCATTATTGTCTTTCTCCTCTTTAAATTATGATGAAGTAATGCATGTATGTGATTTAAAAAATTATTCTGAAGGGACTTATGGAAAGCAGTAGCCCCTGTCTTACCTTCTCACCTGTCCATTGCAGTCCCAACTTGCCAGAGGTTACTACTAGTAAGCATTAATTTTTATAGTTTTTATGCTTTTTTCTAGGTCTCCAAGAATAGGCATATACTATTATTTCTTGATTTATCAAAATGACATTGTCAAGGAGTCAGAAAACTTCTATGATAAAAAGGATTTGTGTCATTGACATACTCCCCTTTCTCCTCATCTTTTCGAACCTTTGATAGTTATTAGTTCTTTTATGCAATGTCTTTGTATCTTCAAATAATATGCTTCAACCTTTATTTTAGAGTCCGGTATCCTTAGGCTGTGTCTCTTGACTTCTCCCTTGCATTAGATGAGGAGTTAGACTAGAAAGGGCTTTCCTGAAGTAGAGAGAGCATTTAAAATTAGACTGGAAATACAAGTGAGATGATAAAGGGAAGTGTGGATAGACCTATATGAAAGACTGTGTTGTAGGAAACAATATCTTTACAGCATAAGATTTGCTGGTTAGATGTGAGGAGGAGTTGTTTGACAATGATTTAAGGAAAGAAGACAGAATGGATTAAAATGGAATTGTAACAATCCTGCACAAACATGGAAGGGGTGAGACCAAAGCATCTGTTGTAATCTGAGACTAGTTTAATCTGGAGTAAAATCTGTTCTGGAGTAGGGTACTGGTTTAATTGTTCATCTTGAAACTAGTTACCAGGATGCAGTGTTCTTTGACAGTCTCCTGGATAGTTTTAGTATGGAAAATCTGGAAATGTATTAAAGTGATCCTTAAATGCTCTTTCCAGGCTTCTATGGCAATTCTTACGTTTTTAGGAAGGAATGGCTTGGCGTGGACATGAGTGTTTCTTTTTTTGTGGGAAAGGAGAGGTGGGGAAATGTGATAAGGGGAGTTGAAGGATGGGGGGCAGGGTTTGATGGAGGCTATGATAATTTGCGGGGAGACTGAAGAAAAAGTAATTCTGACGGCATTTGGACATAGTTGATGTGAAGATTTATCCTATGGTCTGAGACTGAAATTTGTGGCAGTTATAAGGAAATTAGCATGTTTAAGTCACTAATATGTTAGGAATGTGGTGGAAGAAAACTATACTGCTCATATAGTAGAAAGAGTCATAAAATTGTGCTTTTGAAATTTGTGTGCGGAGATGCAAATCAGCATGATGGGTATTGGGAGAATAGAAAGATATTACTCTACTTCTTTTAGGAAGTCTTCTTTAGGTAATGGCACCTCTTGAAAGTCTTCCTTTTGTAGCAACAGAATTCACGTGCACGTTATGTACTGCTAAATTTTGTATTTGCTTATGGGAATTCTCTCTTTGTGTTGCATATGGTAGATTGTAACTTGCTTTAGAGCTGAGACTTCGTTTGATTTCTGGAAAAACTCACACCAGCTTGATTTTTAAATGCTTAATAAATAACCCATTGAATGACTGAGAGAAAGTAGTGTTGGGCCAGGCACAGTGGCTCACGCCTGTAATCCTAGCACTCTGAGAGGCTGAGGTGGGAGGATCGCTCAAGGTCAGGAGTTCGAAACCAGCCTGAGCAAGAGTGAGACCCCGACTCTACTAAAAATAGAAAGAAATTAATTGGACAACTAAAAATATATAGAAAAAATTAGCCGGGCGTAGTGGTACATGCCTGTGGTCCCAGCTACTCAGGAGGCTGAGGCAGGAGGATGGCTTGAGCCCAGGAGTTTGAGGTTGCTGTGAGCTAGGCTGACTCCATGGCACTCTATCCCAGGCAACAGAGTGAGACTCTGTCTCAAAAAAAAAAAAAAAAAAAGTAGTGTTGACTGTTGGTGATAATAGTGGGATTGTATGAAATTGCTGACTATTCTGGGAGTATCATAGACAGAATTTTGTGTGTGTGTGTGTGTGTGTGTTTGAGAGCTTGAAGGACAAAAGGAATATCCAACTGGGGAGGACCTTTAGATTAGGGAAGAAGACAGAATGGATTAAAATGGAATTGTAACACTCCTGCAAAAACATGGAAGGGGTGAGACCAAAGCATCTCTCCTAATCTGAGACTAGTTTAATCTGGAGTAAAATCTCTTCTGGATCAGGGCACTGGTTTAATTTGGATTTTCTTACCTGAGGCATAAAGAACTGTTTAGACATTTTTAGCTGTTTTAACAATCTACCTGATTTGATTTAATTCATTATTAAGAAATAAAAAATATTAGATGAAGCTTCTCCCCTCAAGGAATTTATAGTATTTACATTCTTTTGGAAGAGAAAGACAGATGTGAAATAATTCAATAATAGTGTAAGATTTTAGAAATTAGATTTTTTATAAAACAAATATCAAAATTATATCTCCAGATGAGAATTTTTATGTTTTGGAAGCCATTTTCAGTAGTAGTGTTCAGAACTTTTTTGGAACACCTTTTCTGAATTACCTTTTGAGCCTCTGGCACAATTCTGTATAGTTTACCAATTTATTGAGTACCTATTGTGTGCTTTTGGAGGAGGAGGCCTGTAGAGGTCAGTAAAACATGGTCCCTATCGTTTAGGTGTTCATAATCCCTCCAGGGTGGCACATTTATAAATAATTCAAGACATAATCTTATTCTGAATAATCTCATTGGTGACATCTCTTTTCACTTTGAAAGATTTGATTTTTACAAATACTGAACATCAGTCAGTATCAAATAGAGTAGATAAAGAATAGTTTTGCTTTAGATTTAGTCAGTCACAGAAATAGGAATGAGTTTCTTGGGTTGACTTATTAATTGGTTTTGGAAAACACTCCCAAATAGGAAGTGGGAAATATTTTTAACAGTGGTGATAGCTTCACATGTAGTTAGGCACTAAAATATTGGTTGAATGCATCAGATGGATGGATGGAGTGAATAAATGAATAAGTGGTAGCCTCCCAAGGTAACTTATTTTAAAGAAGACCACACTGATTTGAATATGTAAATAAATCTGGGTATGTTTGTTAACAGTTTCATTACCTTGAACAAGATGGTTTATAATTAAGTTCACAAATGAGTTTTACAGATAATAAGTACTGTTGGAGTTCAGGGAATGGAGAAATGAACATTGGCTAAGGTGTGGCAAAAGGATTTAAGTGAACCATACTTTAGCTAGATATTTGAAAGGATTCCTTAGGGATCTCAGAGAGGAATTAAAGGCTCCAAATTTCTCTTGCAGCCCTAGAATGAACCTAGAGTCTGGATCTATTTTTGTCTGAATGCTTTCTGCCTGTTTCATTTTAGCTACTCCTACTGGTTTGTTCCTATTCAAATTCACATTTGTTGGGTAGATGTTGAACTCCTTGAAACAATTGTGGGGTCTGTTTCCATCTATGTCAAGTGTAACTTATAGTTCTTTTCTGAGCCTGCACCCCACAAATTACTTGGTCTGTAACTGAAGAGCATGAGTCAACTTGGCCGTTTTATGCTGGCATTTTCCTGCCTGCTTTTCTCAAAGCTGCTTTCTGAATTACAGAATAGGCAGAAAACTGAGGGTATGTGTCCAGTAGACACAAGCTTGTTGAATAAATGAATGAATGAGATGATGTTTGAGATAATTTAGGAGCTCTGAATTATCTGTGTGTTTTCTGTTTCTTTTTCATTTATTTATTTATAACCTGCCTTTTTTCTATAGAGTACTTACTGGGGCTAACAAACATATATGACTAGAAATGAATGGAAATAATTCGAGGTGGTCTAGTTGAAGAGAAAATGAAGAGAGAAAAATCTTTAAAGAATATAAGATCCGTCAGTATGGATGTCAGAGAACTAGGAATAAGGTGGAAGATAAGCAGATGGGGAAAGAAAGGTGATATCTGATGGAAAGGATGATTCTGAGAGAAGGAAAAGATTATTGAAATATGACAGGTTATGTTTAAAGAAAGCATGAGAAGATGGAAGGTAAAGAGGATTATTTCAAAGGGCTATTTTGAGGAGGAAGGTGGTAAGGCTGTTTGAGGATGAGAGTTAACAGAAGTTTGGAATGTAAGAGAAGTCGGGGTTGGGTAGCAAATTGATGGCCCTGAAAGCTAAGCTAAGTAGTTTGTATTTGATATGATGTGCTTAGTAAGCACACAGAAGCTGGGTTTTAGTCTTGGCCTGTCTATTTACCCACTCTGTGATTGTGGAGCATTGCTTCTTTTCTGAGTCTCAGTTTTCTCGTCAGGAAGTTGATAATCATTATACCTTCCTGGCAAGGGTTATTGTGAGGACTTGAGGATTAAAGTATGTTAACATAGGACTAAAGTATGTTAGCATTTATCATTAATGTATAGCTATTGAACTTTTTTGAGTAGAGAATTGAGCCAAGGACTGTATAATAGATAATTTGATCTAACAGTAGCTATACGTTACAGGATAGATTGGGGGCAGTGTGATGGTAGAGTAAGATTGGAGATGAGAAGACCAGTTAAGAAGCTACTGCAGAAACTAAGAATGGCTTGAATTTTGGTAGCAGTAGGATTAGAATGAGGGAATAGGATGTGATTGGAGGCAGTGAGAAGGGGAAGATGACTGGAAATTTAGAGTTGTGGAAATATTCAAATGGCAGCAAGCAAAATCGGATCACATTTTTGGTAGTTTAGTGGGGTACGTTAGAGTAGATAGTTATAGTTTCTTTCATGTAGTGCTCAATTATTTTTTGAATGATTTAATATGTAAACTATGGAATGAATTATGAGTAGAGACAATGATGGATGGGTATGAGACGGACAGGTTAGATTGTAGGTGCTTTTGATGGACTGCCAGAATTTATTCATTCGGGATATTTTCTTTTACTTTCTGTGTGCAAGGTTTCTATAGTAGGGGGTGTGAAGGATATGTGTTTATATATGACACAGTCCATGTTCTTCAGGAATTTGTCTAGGGACAAAAATGTATACACATCTGTCTATGACACAAGTACTATGGCAGGTTTGATCAGAGTTGGCTCTGTAGAGAAATTGGTGTGCAGCTTAGACCTTGAAGGATAAATAGGATTATATACTAGGCAAGACGGTGAGATTTGGTGTTCCAAGAAAAGGGAGTGTTATGAGTGACAGTGAAAAGTTCTGGGTATGTTTAGGAGTTAGTGGTCTAGATTAGCTATTTAGGGTTTGTGTTGAAGAACGGAGGGAAATAAAGCTGGAAAGTAGGTAGAAAAATCTCAAAATTCAGACTAAACTAGTTTTTGAGAATTTGTATTGAAATGTATACCATAAAGTAATCTCAAGGGTACAGGTTAATGAATTTTTCTTAGGTATACATTTATATAGCTGCCACCCAGTTCAATATGTAGAATATTTCCAGCATCCCAGAAGGCTCCCTCATATGTCACTTCCAAGTTGATGTCTCCTCCAACCAAAAGTAACTACTATTCTGACATCTATCATAACAGAGTAGTAGTGTATGTTATTGAATTTCATGTAAGTGGAAGTCTGGTTTCTTGGGCTCAACCAGCACATTTGTGAGATTCATCCATGTTGCATATAGCAATAGTTCATTCTTTTTAATTGCTGTGTGAGATTCCATTATATGAATATACCACAGTGCATTTATCCGTACCATGATTGTGGGACAATTGGATGGTTCGTATTTTTTGGAAGTCTAAGGAGTTTTGAGTCTGAAGGCTTTGGGGAGCCACCGAAGATTTTTGAGTGGGGAAGTAAGAGGGAACTTAAGAATACTAATCTGGAGATCTTAACTTTTTTGTAATGAAGAGAACACGATCACTGGGAGACAAAGAAGTCTATGGCAAAAGCATCAAGTATTGAAGGTCTAAGTTGGGATAGTCATAGTGCAAATAAAAGGAAAGGGAAAGATACGAGAAATAAAGAAAGAATGGAAGGGTTTGATGGCAAATGGGTTTTTGGGAAACAGTGGAGAAAAAGAAAAGTTAGGGGAAGCTCTAGGGCTTTTAATCTGGATGCCTAAGAATGGTGGTGCCATTAAGAGAAATTATTGTATCAGTTAGCAGAACTGCTTTGGTGTTTGAAGACATATTGACTAGTGTGTGAGGTGCCAATGAAAATATCCAGGGGGAGTTATCTAGCTAGAGTCAAAAATACTAGATTGGAGTTGAGGAAGGAGGTCCAATAGAGATTTGGGAATACATACATAGAGTTGATAATTGAAGCTACTAATTCTGGATTTGGTGGGGTACTGGTGGTTGTGAAATTATTTGGACTGATAATTGAGGTGTTAATTGAAACAGTTGAAAAATCTAGTTAAAAAGAAACCATATATTCTGATTCCTCAGGAATGAATTAGATTGTAGGAAAGGGTGGTGGGTTAAAGATTATTTTGGGGAGCTGGGGAAAGATTTCCATATGAATAATGAAAATGTAGAAGCAGTGCTAAGGGATGAGACCCTGAGTGGGAGAGAATTACAGGAAGTTCCAGGATAGAAGTTGGGGAAATACCCACAATTTGGGCTAGGAAAAGGAGTGGTAGTTACTAGAGAGAGAATAAAAACAGAGAGATCAGAGTAGAATCATGTGGTGCAGTGACATAAACCAAGGTAGGTGGGTTAAATGTCATTGCCAAAGAGAGGATAAAGACGTGAGTGGTCAGTCATAGGATTTGGTACATAGATTTTTTTTGTGTGTGGTCTTCAAGAGAGTGGTTCAGAGACCAGAATGCATGGGGTTTACTGATTGTGTTGGATAAATATGGAAGCAATGAAAGTAGAAATTGAATTAAGAAGTTTAGTTTAAGAAAGAGGAACAACTCTTATTCCAAAACTGGAGACAAGAAGTAACAGATGGATGAGATACAGCTTTTTAGAAACTGTGAAGAGGATTTGATTACAGGTAGAGAAGGTGAGAAGGTGTGATGTGAGGGAATTTTATGGAAGAGATTGAGTATTTGATGGGATTAAGGATTTAAATATGAAAATGATTTTGATTAGTCAATGAGGTGGAGAGTTGTATTTAGAATAAATCTGTTGTGGAAGATTTTATAGCATTCTGGTGGTGCTTAACACCCAGTGCGTGGGTGTGGAGAAAACAGATGGTGAGGATTGTCTATCACTGGGGAGATGCGTAGTGAGTATAATGGAAGGTCATGATATTCTGGGGAGGGCAGTGTTAAAATGGCTGATAGACAGGTTTAAATTATGTAGGGAGACAAGTGAAGCCAGACAAAGGTAAAGAGCAGGTGTACAACCAGAACATAAAGTGGTTGTGGTTTAAAAAAAAACGGGGATCTCTGAAGTTACAATCCAAGTGGTACAGCACTTTCAGTTGATCTGTTTTTAGTATATATGTGTGGCTAGGTGAAGTGCAGATGAAGGTTTTAAAAACAGAAAACTGCGAAGGAATTTTTTTTTTTGGTGCTAGGGTAAAGTGGGAGTGGCACTGGGAACAAGAAGCAGTAAGTTCTTTTATTAAGCTGGAGAAGTAGAAGAATGATATAGCTAAGCCATGAAAGGAGGAGGTTGTCCAGGAAAAGTCAAGCTTAAGGTAAGATCAGATGGTCACAGAAATCTAGGCAAGCGATGTTAGTGATCTGAATTGTTGTGGCATGGGGATTGAGAGAAATAGAAGGATTTGTTACATTTACCAATTCTTTCAGTTTCTTTATTTATAAAATAAATAATATTATACTTGCAAACTCATAACCATTCATTTCTAATACACTGATAAATTCAGCTGAGAAAATTTGTGGATTAGAAATGAAACATTGAAAAGAAAAGATGAAGTGGAGGTGTATTAAAGATGAGGTGGAGGCAAAAGGCAAAAGATGTACAGCAGTTCGTTGACAATAGTCCATGGACAAGCTGAGAAAAGCCGGTAAATAGATGGACTGGAAATGAATGAGGAGGTTGGAGTTGACTTGAATGTGACTAAGAATAAGACCAAGAGAGGAGGGGATAGCTTGCAGGAAAGAGAATATGGAGAAAACGTGCTACCTACCTAGGAAATAACTAATGCCGGGAGCCTATTCCTTCTCTGTGCAAATAAGAACAGTCGGTGCCACCCAGGATATTAAAAAGGTGGTAGTATATCATGTATATATTTTTTAAAAAATACCATTAATGATAGAGACATTGAGATTGTTGATCTCTACTTGAGTGCTTTAAAACTACATCAAACTTTCTATTTGAAAAAATTGGCAGTAATTTGTAAATGTAAAGAGGCTTAGGTGAAAAGTGGAAAGAATGGGGTGGCTGGTTGGAAGAAGATGTCTTAGGGCTGTGTTCCCCAACTGTACCAGGCTGCACAGCAGGAGGGTGAGTGGTGGGGCGCAAGTGAAACTTCATTTCTATTTACAGCTGTTCCCCATCACTCCAGTCACCACATAAGCTCCCATTCCTGCCAGTTCAGCCGCAGCATTAGATTCTTATGGGAGCGTGAACCCTGCTGTACATGGACGGATCTAGGTTGTACACTCTTTATGAGAATCTAATGCTTGGTGATCTGAAGTGAGGCTGAAGCGGTGATGCTAGTTCTGGGGAGCGGCTGCAAATACAGATTATCATTAGCAGAGAGTTTTGCATAATAAATGTAATGTGCTTGAATCATCCTGAAACCATTCCCTGGAAAAACTGTCTTCCATGAAACCGGTCCCTTGTGCCAAAAAGGTTGGGGACTGCTGTCTTAAGGGATCAAAATGGCCTTTTTCTTTTCTTTTTCGTCTATAATGACTTTTATCTCATATATTTTCTTAGTGTTTTTAGGAAGCTGGTTTGCTCTGTCTTCCCATTTCATTTATTACCTGGATATAGGTGACTCCTGATATATAGTTCTAAATATGCTTTCGTGGCTTGTGTTTAGTTCTTATCTATCATTTATTGAATATCTCCAAAGGAACTGTCTTTCCAATTCCAGAAAGAAAATATAGCTAAAACTGAAACTTTGCTACTTTTTTAAAAAAAATCTTGAGCATCATAACCTTATGGTTTGAAACCTTTATCATCGTCCACACACACACTTTCATTTATGATATTTAAGACCTGGACCAAGCCCCTTATTCTTTGGCTTGTGTCTCTGCTCCCAAACTTTAGCTTGTCTAGTTCTATAGTAGTATTCATTTTTGTCAAACTTTGTCTTCCATCTCCTTTTCCCTTATACTATCAAAGACTTGACTCTCAAGTGCTTATTACCTTATTGTGGTTTTGAGATTGTCTACCAGGCCCTTGCCATGGTCCTGGCAACTGACATTTTTAACCCACTAAGGGACCAATGTTGTCTTTTTCCCTCCTTTTGTATTTGTATTATATTCCTCACATGACTATTTCAACCTCTGAGCAAAGAATACTTCCCTTACTCTCCCTGTTCAGATCAGAGTTTTTGATGTTAGTTTGTATTTCAGAGAGGGAGAGAGCATATTTAAGGCAGAAACATGAAAAGGCAGTGAGAAAAATATGACAGGGCACAAAATACATAGTATTGGTGTTTCATCCTAGTGTAGCTTTGCTTCATGATTGGTTTCAGCATCTAGCCCTGGGGCATTCACCACTGTTTTCTCCCTTAACTTCTCTATCTAGTCATTCACCAAATGTAATAATGAAGGATCCGTGGAGACCCAGAGCTTCGAAGACCTAAGAGGGTCTAGGGATGTCACTTTGCTCAATTCAAAAACATGGCTGTAACAGGCAGTAGACCTGCACGGTTTGGTCAAGAATTGTTTCCAGGACCTGCCCCATACATACCTGGTCCTTGTTGAGTTGGGGTGTGTTCTGAATATTTCTGTAGATTGTGTGAGTTAGACTAATGATGTAAGAGATATGTTTTAAGTGATGAGTATATTGATTTGACATCGATAAATGACTTCACAACACAGGGGTTGGATGCCTGAAAATTTAGATTGTCATTTAGGAGTCTTTCTTGTAAATTTGAGTAGAGCCACTATCCAAGGGATTAGAATGAAACACACACTTTGGTGTTCTGCAGGATCCTGCTTATGTGTGCTTGTCATACGTACACACCTGTATATGTAGATACATATAATGGTGGAGAGAATGTGTTCATTTTGATTAGGTTATATAATTAGTTGTTAGGGAAATGGGCCTGGTAGTCTTGAGTTATCAGTGATTCAAATGAATTGTTAGAGAATATTTGGAAGGATCATTGTTGGGGGCTTGCTTAGGAAGTGAAGGTTTTAGTGACTGTGATGCCTTCTCTGGAATAAGTTCACAAAATTTGAGGGCAGTTTGGGGTTAATTTGTGTGTTAAGTTGGAAAGTGTTAGCTTTGAGGGAATGAGGGAACAGACAAAAATGCAGTGATCGAGAAAGTTATTTATGAAATATTTTGGTAGGAGCTGATAAAAATTACAAAAGTTAGTTGTGAGATTTTGAATAGCCAAGTGGGAGATGTAATGGAAGGGATTTATGAAACTTGTTGCTATAGATACTAGAAAAGTAAATTTCTAAAGAGTAAAACGGAAAGATGGTTGAGAGAAGACTTTTCTTTGGGAAAAATACAGCTCTTACGTTAAAAACAGCAAGGCAAGGGGAAACTAAAATGAGAAACGTATGGAGAAGAGTAAGGAAGGATTAAGGGAGAGGTTATTGAAAGAAATTTCTTATTGTAAGACTGATATTACAGGGGTTTGCTATGTAGTGTGTTGGAATACTACTTATGATTACAAGTTCAGTAAGGAAGGGGGCTTAAACTGGCCATGGTTTGGAGAGGTGCGGAGTTTTACAAGGATAATTAAGTAGAATATTTTTATTTGAGAAACCCGGGAAATAGGGAGCCCTCATATTCCCTGGGCTTTTCAAGCGCAGGCCGGATCCGCCTAGCCGCACGGGCAGTACTGGCGGCTCGCTGGGCGGCTGGCGGAGCAGCGGCGTGGGGCTGCGTGGTGGCCGTGGGGATTTGCGCACTCACCGCCCCCCGAGGGGGCGCTCCACTTAGTGAGCAGGCCCCGGGGCCCTTGCGGCTGGGGCTGGGAGGAGGGGCTTTCGCTGAACCCCCGAGCAGACCTCTGCGTGCGGCTCTCACGGCTTCCGTGTGTGCGTGCGTGCTGTGTGCAGGGAGGTAGTGGCTCCCGCGGCTTCCTTTTGTGTGCGCGCGTGTGCTCATTTAGGGGTGTGCGCGCGCGCGTGCGTGCTCCCGCCCCCCCGTGTGTGCGCCTGCCCGTGTGCTGAGAGGCGGCGGAGGAGTGCGGAGGAGCCGGGGCTTTTCCTGCCCGGGTGGCTGGCGCGCCTAGGGCCTCGGCGGGTGGTGGGGCCCCACCGCTGCCGGGGCTCCCAGACACCGCGTCTTCCGGGTCTGCCCTGCTGGCGCAGAGTCAGTGTTCCTTCTCCCAGCGAGATGGGAAACTTTGTGAGTGGCCTCTCCGCTGCAGCTAACAAGTGTCTGCCTGACAGCGGGGGCCGCCGAAGTCTAGTGGACACCCTTCTTTCCCTCCTATCCCTGTTTTTACAAATCTTCTATTGGACTGCATTTTGTTTACAGTTTCAAGCCTGCGAAAAGGTCAGCGGGTAACTTGGTCTACTAGACAAACAGTTTTTTACTTGGTATCAAGAGCAAAAAATGTACGCCTGTGATCTTATATTAGTTGGGCTAGTAAAACCTGCATGTTTAGTGGTAAGAACAATCCTACGGCCTTTCCAGAATTAGGCTATGGGGCAAACTTTTGCTCTCCATGGCACTTTTTACAGTGCCAGGAAAGAACTATTTGTATAATAGAGTAAAAGCTAGAGTTAGGAAATGTAAACGTTGAAGCTCTTCCCAACAGCTTGAAATTAAAACAGCTTTTTTGTTTTACATAATAATTATGATTTGTTTAGTTTGCATATAAAATTTAGCAAAATTGGGCAGCATGTAATTTAAAAAAGAGCATTTCTTAATTTTATAAAGGGCAATGGTGAAGGCACGCAGTTTTGAAATTTCAAGTATGTTAAATGTTGGTAAATCTAAAAATACGTTTGCAGTTGTCCTTTGGGTGCAGGAGGAAGTCCTGGGTTTCTCTGTGCTTGTTTCTGGGCAGATTTTCAGTATTGTCAGCATGATACGGGTGTAGAACCTTAACCTGAGTGAATAATTTGCTTGAGATTACCAGTCTGTTTTGCAGTTGTGAATAGACTCTGGGTCTCTTATTCCCAGTCTGGTGACCAGTCCAAGAATAGACTAAGGAAACTCGGTATTTGTCTGTTTGGTGGAAAATATGGCTGAGCCAAAAAGTGAATGTGTGAAAATTTACTTTTCTGTTGTAACATTTAAGTGTAATTTCTCCACACTGGATTTCTTTGACTTTTCTTTAAAAATATAAAGGACATGACGATATTCTTGAGTGTTACGTTTAAAGGGATTTGTACCACATTTACATATGATTAAAACAGATAGATGTTTACAGTATATAACTGTGAGTGGATTTGTTTTTTTTGTGGATATTCTCCGTGTTAGAGAATACGGAGTAATTTGAGAATGTTTAGTCGCTTCAAATGCTAGAGAGAAGAGGAATTATGTTAATTTCATTAATCTCTGTTAAAAACCATTGGACCTCTTTATTGGGAGTGCTTAACAAGTTAAGGATGGAATACCTGTAGGTTTCTCTCACAGCTTTATATACTTTTATTCTCATTGTTACTACATTAGCCACAGGCAATACTTGGTTAATGTTTTCAGTAGGCCTCATACAAAAGGGCACCTTTTCTTTTTATAGTGTATGAGTTGCAATTGGACCTTCTTGTTTCCTTAGAAAACATTCCTAGCCTTTCCTCCTATATCACAAAACAAAAACAGTGTTTCTTCTTCTTCCTTCCCATCTTTAAAAAAGAAAATTTTAATATAATACAGTGGTTCTCAAACCAGAGGTGATTTTGTCAATATCTGAAGACATTTGGTTGTCATGCTGGGGAATTCTACTGGCATCTAGTGGGTAGATGCTAAACGTCTTATGATGCACATGACAGCCCCCACAGCAATGAAATTATCCAGTACAAAATGTCAGTAGTGCTGATGTTGAAAAACCCTAACCTAATGTATTGAGAATAACATTCTCCCAAATGATTTAAACCTACGAAACTTATTTGTAATGTAATTGGTATTTTCATATTGTATGTTATAAATCTTCCAAAGTTGTCATCAAAATGATTGTTGGTCAGAGGTTATGAAGTATATATTAGAACATAGGATTTTGAAGCTGGAAGATTAACAAGTGCAATTAATTCCTTCAGTATGTTGAAGAACTGAATTTCAGAGAGATTATGACTTACACAAGGTCCCACAGATGATGCAGAGCTCAGGCCTCTTGTTATATCTTATTACTTGTATCTCAGTTTTAATTTACCTCTTTAATTAAATTTAACTTAATTCATTACTGAGGGAAAAGGTATTTTATCACTTTTGCTTGATACACAAATTAATCAAAATTTAAAAATAATTGCATTGTGAGAAATATTTTTCAGTGAATTACAGATACTTTTTTAGATTCACAGTTGTTTGTTGATTTCTTCAGCATGGTATTATAACCATTGTAAACTTTTCAGCATCTGCTGTTTTTTTCTTTTCTTTTTTTTTTTTTTTGAGACAGGGTCTCACTCTGTTGCCTAGGCTAGAGTGCCATGTTATCATAGCTCACTGCAACCTCAAACTCCTGGCCTCAAGCGATCTTCCTGCCTCAGCTTCCCAAAGTGCTGGGAAATAACATACTTCTAAAAAAATATTTGAAACATTAAAAAAGACCACATAAAATTTTTAAAATAATTTAAAGTTAGTTGTGGTAACTTAGGCAAAATTCTGAATGTAAACCCAGCTGGAATTATTAAAACATCTTAGGGTATCTAGAACTTACACATTTGTTCTGTTGTGTGGAGCATCACTATAATGGTGAATTACTGAGCTGATTGTAAATCTGTTCTAGGAAGGTTCCTTTGGTTAATTTTAGAAAGAGATATTGGAACCTTCAGGTGAAATGTAATTGGGTGAAATATAAACTGGATATTTAGATGAAATATTTTCAGATTACTTACGTGGTGTATTATCAGAGAAAGAAGTATCACTGGGATTTTTTAATGTTTAAAATTTTTCTGTGGTGCCAGCTTTTTAAAAAATGAATAAAACAATGAGGACAAAAGACAATATGAGCGACTTCTTTAAAAAGTGTTTTTTTAAAAATTGTTTTAGATAAGAAATTTATGGGAAAAATTTAAAATGCATATTAGCAAAAAAAATATAAGAGAAACTGCTGTTAATATTTTGGTATATGGCTTTATTATATTTTTATTAACTTTTTATTATAGAAAATTTAAATAGATGAAAAATAGGATAGTATTATGAACCCTTATATACCCTTGACCTAGCTTCCACAGTTAGAAGTCAGAGGCCAGTCTTGTTTCATCTATACCTCTGCCTTACTGCCTTTCTCCTCTCTCATGTTATGGTTTAGAAAACTTTATTTTGAAAAAATTGTAAGACTTATGGGAAGTGGCAAAATTAGTACAGAGTCCTATGTACCCTTCACCTAGACATCTTGTAAAGTTCTGGTAAGACATTAAAACCAGGAAATAGACATTGGTATATTACTGTTAACTAGAGTATTGAATTTACTCAGTTTGCACCATTTTATTTTAACCTGCACTCGTGTGTGTGTGGTTCCAAGCAATTTATCCCATAAATAAATTCATGTGACTACCACCACAATGAAGATCCAGAACTGCTGCATCACTGCAAAGGAAGCCCCTCTTGCTACCCCTTTGTAATCCCATCCCACCCCAGCATTCCTCCTTGTTCCCTGGCAATCTGTTCTCTATAATTTTGTCATTTCCAGAATGGTATGTGATGATATATTAATACATACTTTGTTTAGCTATTCAGCTATTGAAGGACTTTGGTATGTTCCAGAATTTCGCTATTACCAATAAAGGGCTTATGAGCATTAGTGTACAGGATTTTGTGTAAACGGAAGTTTTCATTTCTCTGCGGTAATGTCCAAGAGTGAGATTGCTGGGTTGTATGGCAAGTACGTGTTTGGTTATTTAAGAAACTTCCAAATTGTTTTCCAGAGTAGCTACACCATTTTACATTGCTGTCAGCAATATATGGGATCTATTTTTTCTGCATCCTTGCCAGCATTTATTAGTATTGCTATTTAAAAATTTTAGCTGTTCTAAGAGGTGTATAGTGATAATCTTATTATAGTTTTAAGTTGCATTTCTCTAATGGCTAGTGATATTGTATGTTTTCTCATGTACTTACTTGCTATTTGGATTTCCTTTTTGGTGAAGTGTCCATATCTTTTGTTCATTTTCTAATCAGTATATTGGGTTTTTGTTGAGTTTTGAGAGTTCTTTATATATTCTAGATATAAGACCTTTTCAGATATATGATTTGCAAACATTTTCTCTCAGCAATCTTTGTATCTTAACAAGGTCTTTTGCAGGGCAAACATTTTTAATTTTGATGATGGCCAGTTTAGTTTCTTTTATGGAACGTGCTTTTTGTGCCAAATCCAAGAACCCTTTGCTTAGATCCTGAAGGATTTCTCCTGTGTTTTCTTCTAAAAGTTCTATAGTTTTATGTTTCATGCTTAAATCCATGATTTACTTTGAATTAATTTTTATATATGGTTATGAAGTTTAGGTCAGGAATCTTTTTTTTAGCCTCTGGACGTCCAGTTCTTCCAGTACCATTTATAGAAAGACTATCCTTCCACCACTGAATTTTATTCTTTTGTCAAAAAACAGTTGACTGTATTTGTATTGGTCTATTTTGGGATTCTCTTCTGTTCCATTGATGTATATGTCTGTTTTTGCTCAAGTATCATACTGTCTTGATTATTATTGCTATACTCTACATCTTATTGGGTAGAGAGCTTCCTCATTATTTTTTGCCAAGATTGTTTTAGCTCTTCTGGTTTCTTAGCCTTTTCTTAAAAATTTTTTAATAATCTCCTCTATCAAAAAAAAAAATCTTGCTGGGAGTTTTTGGGGAATTGCATGAACTTATAGTTAAGTTTGATAAGAAATTTTTTATTATATAGAAACTTTCAGTCCATGACCACAGGATATCTCTTCATTTACTTAGATCTTCTGTATTATTTTGAAGCAAATTCCAGCCATCATATAGTTTTTCTTTAAGAGTGATGTAACTTACATACCATACAATGCACCCATTTAAAATGTACAGTTCATCGGTATTTAGTGTATTCACAGAGTTGTGCAGTCGTCACCATAATCAATTTTAGAACATTTTCATTACCCTAAAAAGAAACTATTCATTAGCAGTCACTCTGCATTACCCCTTCCTCCCAGTCCCTGGCAACCACTAATCTACTTTCTGTCTCTAGAAATTTGCATATTTTGAAGATTTCATGTTAATGGAATCATAAAGTAGATGGTCTTTTATGTTTGACTTCTTTCACTTAGCATAATGTTATACGATGTAGTGTGTGTCAGTAGTTCATTTCTTTTTATTGTGGAATAGTAATCTGTTGTATGGGCATACCATATTTTGTCTATCAGTTGATGGATTGTTTTCACTTTTTGGCTGTTAAGAATATGCTGCTATGAACATGCTTCATGTTTAAGTTTCTATGTGAATATTTTTTTCATTTCTCTTGTATATACCTAGAAGTAGAATTGCTGAGTTATATAGCACCTCTATGTTTAATCATTTGAGGACCTTCCAGACAGTTTTCCAAAGCGGCTTTACTATTTAACATTTGCACCAGCAGTGTGAAGTTTCCAATTTCCCCACGTCCTTGTTAACAGTTGATACTGCCTTCTGATTATAGCTATGCCAGTGTGTGTGAAGTGGTTATTTCATGGTTTTGATTTGCATGTCTCTGGTACCTGATGATGTTGAACATCATTTCATGTTCTTTTTGGCCATTTGTGTATATATATTTTTTTGAGAAATATTTATTCAGATACTTTGGCATTTTTTTTTTGAGACAGGATCCTGCTCTGTTGCCCAGGCTGTGCAGTGGCACAGTCATAGTTTACCGTAACTCTGAATTCCTGGGCTCAAGTTATCCTCCTGCGTCAGCCTCCGAAGTAGCTGAGTTTGTCTATTTTTTTTTTTTTTTTTGAGACAGAGTCTCACTCTATTGCCCAGGCTAGAGTGCCGTGGCATCAGCCTAGCTCTCAGCAACCTCAAACTCCTGGGCTCAGGCGATCTTCCTGCCTCAGCCTCCCAAGTAGCTGGGACTACAGGCATTCGCCACCATGCCCGACTAGTTTTTTCTGTATGTATTTTTAGTTGGCCAATTAATTTCTTTTCTATTTTTTAGTAGAGACGGGGTCTCGCTCTTGCTCAGGCTGGTTTCGAACTCCTGACCTTGAGCAATCCGCCTGCCTCGGCCTCCCAAAGTGCTAGGATTACAGGCGTGAGCCACCGCGCCCGGCC